>JAJIBD010004549.1:0-90173 GCA_021461705.1 Cryptotis parvus | reverse complement strand
CTTGTCTTGCCATTGTTCATCGATTTGCTCAAGTGGGCGCCAGTAACATCTCCATTCATTGGGAATGAGGTCCATTATTGTTCCTGTTTTTGTCATATTATATATACCACGGATAGCTTGCCAGGCTCTGCCGTGGCTCTGGGTTCATCCTGGGGAGGGAAGTCTTTTTCTATGTCAGACCATCAACCATCCAGGGCCCATGGTGCAGAGTCCTGGGTGTAGACAAGCCTGTCTCCTGTCTGCCACCTGCCGAGGCAGCCGGGCACCGGCCACACCTGCAACATCTCGAGGGCAGGCTTATTAAGAGCAGGCTTATTAAAGTCTCCAACTATTATTATATAATTTTCTATCTCTCCTTTCAATCTACACATTTCTTCATTTACTTTGATCATTTTAAGTCAAATTTTAAATTTCTTTATCTACTTGCTGTATTGGGACTTTCAAAGTATATATTGCTGTGATGCCTCTTATGACTTATTTTTGGCAGTGATGCAAGTGCTTACTCCAGGCTCTGCACTTGGGGATCACACCAAGTGAAGCTTGAGGGATCATTTGGGGTCCCTGGGCTCAACCATGCATTGGCTACATGTAAGTTAAGAGCCTTACCCACTGTATTACCTCTCCAGCCCCGAACAATTTTTAATATATAGTGTCGGGGAGCACCGCTGGGGGGTCCCCGAGAGTGCGGCGGGAAGGGAGTTCCCTTCTACCTCCTAAGCTGGCGGGAATGGATGAAGACTCAGGAATCTGATGCAGTTTTAAAAGGGCTTTACTATCACAGGTTCCAATATACAATCCAAGAGCAGGGAAAACCTCCGGACTCTGGGTTCCCAGCTAGGCCCCAGCCAGGTGTAGGCCAAGATGGCTGCCACCACGTGTTGAGGCACAACAGAGAATGGAGAGGATGGAGAAGCAAAACACCAAGGGAAGCCGAAATGGCAAAAAGGGGAAAAAAAGAGAGCTTTTTTTCTTCTTGCAGCTTATTTTATAGCTAGAAATCTGCCCAAACTCCACAGCCCAGCCCATTCTGGGCTGGGCTATCTAGAGATGAAAACAGGAAAATAGCTCTATAGAAATGTAGCAACTTCAGGGAGACTATCTGGCTGTTTACAAGGACCCAGATAATTCAAAGCCTCCTAGCAGAGCTGGGGGGAGCTATAAGCTACATGTAACTTCCCCTGGCAGGAAAGATCAAATGCCCTCAGGTAATTTCTCCCAGCCCCTCGCCTAATGTCTTGGAGCCAAGATCTGCCTGGAATTGCCCTTATAGGGCAGAGAAGGGGGTTTCTGAGATGGCATGTCTCTGTACCAAAGACTAATACTAATGCCAGTTAAATATTTCTCCGAGCCTTCACAAGAGTCTCGTCTACTTCATGGTAGTTTGTATTTTAGTTGCCTTTGAGTTATCAGGGAGCCATGCTTGCTTGCTTGAAGGCAAACAGCATTTCTCTCTGGTCTAATTAATTAGAGATCCAACGTGGCCAGGCAAGCATGCTGGTAAGATCTAGCTAGTCCCACGATGCTTGTGGTAGCATGAGAGGATATTTATATCAGCCAGTACAGAATACATGGTCAGATAAGACTGCCACATTCAGACTACCCTCCTATCTATGAAGTGACCTGCAGGAGGCAATCCAGGGCAGATGCAGAGGCCTAGGCTTTTAGGTGTCCTGCAATAATATAGTTTATTTTTTCTAAAGTTGATTTATCCACTCTAGTCTCTTTGTTTATTAGTAACTTGCAATATTTTTCTAGGCTTTCACATTCAACCTATTTGTATCTTTAGATCAAAGATGAGTCTCTCTTCAGTAGTATGTCATATATAGATGGACCTTGGTGGGGGGGTTGTTTCATCCATTCTTCTAATCTCTGCTGCTTTATTGGTCATTTAGTTTATTTGTATTAGGAGGTAGGGCACTTCTGGGATCAGAGAGATTATACAGCAAGACATGTTGCCAACCCTACTTAAATTCCCAGGACCACACTCTGTCTCCTGAGCCGCTTGGCATTGCTAAGTATGGAACAAAAACTTTATTTCAGCCACCCCCAACAAGAGTAGGGCGTTGGGGATTACCCCAGTTTTGATTCTCTTGCATCCCTGTTTGTGCATGTGTCATCTCTTTTTCTTTATAAAACACTCTGCCCTCTTCCCATCCCTCTTCTATTTCCTAAATAAACTATTTATCTATAAAGACACGATGTGACAATTTTCCCCATATGTGTTGTGTACATTTTTGATCTTTCATTCCCTACATTATTACCTTCTTTTGTGTTTAATAGATTTTTGTAGTGAAATATTTAAGTATTTTAATTTCTTCCACTTATTTCTATTTTGTAACTATTTTCTTTGTGATTAACATCATTTTGCTTAATATCTAAAAAGTTATAATGTTTTTAATTTATATAAACAGCCTAATAACATCTGAAAAGTTTTATCCTTTTACCTCTGTCCCATTTATTACAAAATTGAACCTTTAAATGTTGTATGCCTCAAATTATTTTCATACTCTGGATAATTTACATGACTAGAAATTTAATTAGCCATTTATTCACCTCTACTTTTCTTGTACCTGATATTTTTAAAATTATATAATATCATGTTAAAACAATTATTCTGATTCCCTTCCACTCAATAACATATCAAGTAACATTTATCCTTAATTATTTCATTTGTAAATGTATACATGCTTATGTATTTAGTCACACCCAATTTATTTGGCAGTTTTATAATGTCATTTTTACAGAATGAGTATATGATAATGTATTTCACTATTTATCCTTTTATTGACTGTTTTTCCTACAGAAATATGTACAAGACTTTTCATTCAGACTGCTGACTTTTCTATGTGCATTTCTGCTTTTTATCCAAAACTAGTCAGTGTAGGAACAGGAATCATCCATTAAGAAAATGAACCTTTGGAACTGAAACAATAGTTCATTAGTAGTAAGCAGCCAATTTGGTTTTGATCCCTGGAATTCCATATAGTCCCTCAAGTCTGACAAAAGTGATCTCTGAGCACAGAGCAAGGAGTAATCCCTGAGAGTTGAGTGCCGCCCAACAGCCAAAAAAAAAAAAAGAGAGAGAAAGTGAGACCCCTAGATTTTTACTTGATAGAATCTGTGAGCACATATTTGAATCTGTTTGGATTTTGTGTAAAGGTAGGTATCAGTGATAAAACTAACAAGCAATTGTTCTCTATTGTTGAGCGATGTCTCAGACCAACATAGATTTGAAATGAAGGCATGGTGCATTTCTTAAACAACATTTTCTTATATATAAGTAAATAATTATAATAAATGTAATACATATATAAGTAATGATATATAAATAAATAATATACATAAATAAATGATTATAATGTATAATTATATATAGTTATATATAATTATAATTTATAATATATTATAATATATGGTGTATTATATATTATATATTAATGGTATATTATATATAATAATGGTATATTATATATGATTTTATTATATTATGTCATATCATATCATATTATATTATATCTTATATATAAGTAAATAATTATAATAAATGCAATGATAATATAATAAATCAATACACTGGTCGGCTTGTCACACGCTACCTGTCTGAATGCAAGGTGCTCTCCAATTGGAAAACCAGCAGGACAGCTCTACTGTTCAAGAAGGGAGACATTCACAACATTGGCAACTATCGCCCCATCTGCCTGTTGTCTGTCATCTACAAGCTGTTCACTTGAGTCATCCTGAATAGGATTGGCAAACATTAGATGAAGGGAAACCATGCGAGCAAGCTGGCTTTCGAAAAGGGTTCAGCACAATTGACCATATCCACATGGTAAACCAAGCTAATTGAAGTTTGTAGGGAGTTCAGGATGCCAATCTGTCTCACGTTCATTAAATTAAAAAAGCCTTTGCTTCTGTGGAGACTGAAGCGGTCTTCAAGGCCCTAGCCAAACAGGTGTTCAAACACAATACATCAAGATCCTTCATGAGCTGTATTATGGATTCACCACCAGGATCTCACCATTCTACAAAGAAGTGATCATCGATGTCAAAAGAGGGGTTTGGCAGGGTGATACTATCTCACCAAAACTCTTCAGTGCAACCCTCGAGAACATCATGTGACAATTAGAATGGGAAGGAATGGGAGTGAAGATAGATGGTTGGCAACTACACCACCTCTGCTTCTCTGATGACATCATTCTAATAACACCAAATATTAGTCAAGTGGCACAAATCCTGGCTGACTTCAACCGAGAATGTGGAAAGATAGGTCTACAGCTGAATCTCAACAAAGCTATGTTCATGAAAAATGAACTAGTTCCAGAGGCCCCATTCACTCTCAATAGAACAAACATCTCTGAATGCAGCACTTATGTGTACCTAGGTCGAGAAGTCAACATGATGAACGACCTAAAACCTGAGCTGCACAGGAGGGAAGAGAGCAGCATGGAATGCCTTCAAAAGCATCGAAGAAATAGCAAAAAGACAAAGAACCTCTGGCTCCAGGCACATCTCTTCAACTCCACCATTCTCCCAGCATTAACATACGCCTTAGAGACCTGGGCTCTAAGAAAGCAGGATGAGAATGCTATTCGGGTCTCCCAAAGAGGAATCGAAAGAGCTATGCTTGGAATATCATGCCTCACTCAAGTAAAAGAAGGAATCCAGAGCTCTGACCTCCGTTCGCTGTTCCAGAGTCAGGGACGCTGTCTCATTTGCCAAGACATCAAAAATCAGATGGGCGCTTCACACGGCGGGCAGCCCCCGAGGCACCCCTTTCCAGCATAAAGGGCTGGACCTTTGAGAAGGGGACTAAACCACACCCAGCCTCCTCGGACCTCCCATCCGGCGCCATCTGCCCAGATGCCCAGCAGCTCCCCACTCGCCCCACCAGGTGCGTTCCTGCGGTGGGCAGCCCCGAGTCACCCCTTTCCAGCATAAAGGGCTAGACCTTTGAGAAGGGGACCAAGCCATACCCAGACTCCTCGGACCACCCTCCTGGCGCCATCTGCCCAGACGCCCAGCAGCTCCCCACTCACCCCTACCAGGTGCCGTTCCTGCGGTGGGCAGCCCTCGAGGCACCCCTTTCCATCATAATACAGATGAGGCAAGCAATAACGATGAGCTATATAACCTCTCTGAAAATGAATTTCGGAAGGAACGGTTAAGGATTCATAAGGAACTCAAGGAAACAATGGAATACAAAGTCAATAAAATACAATAGGACATGAGAGCAGAATTAAGTAAATTTAGAACAAAGTACAAGTAGAAATGACAGATGTTAAATGACAGATATTAAAAATGAGGGTAAGTAAACTGAAAAACACATAGGAAGGTCTCCCAAGCAGAGTAACAGCTACTGAAAAAGAATTAGTGATCTCGAGGATGAGGTTCAGAGATTCTGTAGACAACACCAGAAGATGGAGAAAAAGACTCACAATCAATGAACAGACTACCAGAGAAAAATCGGGATGAAGCCAAAAGGCACAAAATATGCATCATTGGGGTCCCAGAAGGGCAAGAAGAAAACCCTGATGAAGAAGAAACTGTCAAAGCCATCATCTCTGAGAAGTTCCCCGAACTGAAGAAAGCATGCTCCCAGATACAGGAGGCCCATAGGATACCAGCTAAAAGAAACCCCAATAAGAATACTCCAAGACACTCCTTATTAAAATGACAAAAACGATAGACAGAGATAGAATACTGAAAGCAACAAGATCAAAGAAGGAAATCACATACAAAGGAGCACCCTCCGAGGGATAGCCCAGCGGGTAAGGCGTTTGCCTTGCACCGGCCAGCCTGTGCCAGCCCGAGTTCGATCCCCAGCATCCCATATGGTCCCCCGAGCAATGTCAGGAGTAATTCCTGAGTGCAGAGCCAGGAGTAACCCCTGAGCATCGCCGGGTGTGACCCAAAAAGCAAAAAAAAAAAAAAAAAAAGGAACACCCTGAGATTTACAGCAGACTTCTCAGATGAAACACTCCAAGCCCAAAAACAGTAGTGGGATGTTGTGAAAAGACTCAATGAACTGCAGGTTTCACCAAGAATTCTTTACCCAGCTAGACTTACTTTCAGATGTGAAGGAAAGATACACAACTTCATGGATAAACAACAACTCAGGAAATTCATAGACTCACAACCAACTTTAAAAAGAAGGACTGAAGGGTCTATTGTAAAATAAGACAACCCAAAACCACAACAAGTTTAAACAGAAAGATGGCACAAAATCCAATGACAATAATATCTCTCAATGTCTGCAGTCTAAATGCACCAATTAAGAGACACAGAGTGGCAAAATGGATTAAAAAACTGAATCCAATATTCTGCTGCCTACAAGAAACACATCTGAATAATCAGAGCAAATACAGATTCAAAGTCAAAGGATGGAAGATCATTCTCCATGCAAACAACTCCTCCTAAAAGGCGGGTGTGGCCATACTTGTATCTGACAATATAGACTTCAGGCTGAAAAAGGTTAAAAGGGACAATGAAGGCCATTTCTTAATAATTAAGGGTATGTATACCAGGAAGAAATCACACTACTAAACATATATGTGCCAAATGAGGAGCCAGCAAAATACTTAAAACAACTATTAATAGACCTCAAAGAAGACATTAACAGTAGCACAATAATAGTCGGAGACTTCAACACTGCCTTATCGACTATGGATAGATCGACGAGACTGAAACTCACCAGGGATATACTGGACCTGAAGGAAGATATAGAAGAAAGAGAGCTGGTTGATATATACAGGGCTTTTATCCCAGAAAAGCTGACTACACATTTTTTCCAGTGCACATGGAACATTCTCCAAGATAGACCATATACTGAGCCACAAAGCATACCTCAACAAAATAAAAAAGATAGAAATTGTGTTGACTACCTTTTCAGATCAAGATGCACTGAAAATAGTTCTTAACCATACACAGAAGCAGGGAGTCAAACCAAACACCTGGAAACTGAACAGCTCAATGCTGAACAACAAATGGGTCATAGAAGAAATCAAATAGGCAATCCAAATATTCCTAGAAACAAATGACAATGAAGATACCAACTATCAGAACTTGTGGGACACAGCAAAAGCTGTGTTAAGAGGAAAGTTCATAGTTCTGCAAGCATTCATAAGGAAAGAATAAAAGGGCCCACATAAATAACCTGACTTCACAGCTGAAAATATTAGAAAAAGACCAACAAAAGAAGCCCAACCCAGGCAGAAGGAAGGAAATAATAAAACTTAGGGAGGAAACCAATGAGCTGGAAACCAAAAAAAAACAATCTGAAAAATTAATGAAACCAAGAGCTGTTTCTTTGAAAAATTAAACAAGATCAATAAGCCACTGGCAAGACTTGTAAGGACAGGGAAAGACAGAATCCAAATAAACAGAATCAGAAATGAAAATGGGTGACATCACAACAGAAAAGACAGAAATCAAAAAGATCATCAAAGATTACTTTGAGAACCTTATGCCACGAAACGTGAGAACCTAGAAGAAATGGATAAATTCCTGAAGTCCTATAAACTCCCACGTTGAAACAAGAAGACCTCCAATACCTGAATAAGCCTGTCGCCATCAAGGAAATTGAAACAGTAATTAAAAGACTGCCCAAACACAAAAAGCCCAGGTCTAGATGGGTTCACTATTGAACTCTACCAAACCTTTTAAGGAGGACCCACTGCCTGTCCTGTTCAAGCTCTTCCAGGAAATAGACGAAACAGAAACACTCCAAAACAGCTTTTATGAGGCACACGTCATCCTGATACCCAAAGCAGGGAGAGACAACACAAAGAAGGAAATTTACAGACTAATCTCCTTGATGAACACAGATGCTAAAATCTTCAACAAAGTACTAGTAAACAGAATCCAAAGACTCATCAAAAAGATCATACATCATGACCAAGTAGCATTCATCCCGGGAATGCAAGGATGGTTCAACATTCGCAAATCAATCAACATAATACTTCATATCAATAAGATGAAAAAATAAAAACCATATGATCCTATCAATAGATGCAGAAAAAGCATTTGACAAGATCCAACACCCATTCATGATTAAAACCCTCCAGAAAATGGGAATTTAAGGAAGCTTCCTCAAGATAGTCAAAGCCATCTACCAAAAGCCCACAGCAAGTATCATTCTCAATGGGGAAAAATTGAAAGCCTTCCCATTAAGATCAGGAACATGAAAAGGTTGCCCTCTCTCACCTCTTTTATTCAATATAGTACTGGAAGTACTCGCCATAGCAATCAGAGAAGAAAAGGACATTAAGGTTATCCAGATAGGCAAGGAAGAAATCAAGCTATCATTATTTGCAGATGACATGATATTATACTTAGAGAATCCTAATCTCTTGACCCAAAAACTCTTAGACACAATAGATATGTATAGTAGAGTGGCAGGGTACAAAATCAATACCCAAAAGTCTGTGGCTTTCCTATACACAAATAACGATTGAGAAGAAAGGGATATGAAGAAATCGATTCTATACACAATTGTGCCACAGAAAATCAAATACCTAGGAATCAGCTTAACCAAGTGTGTAAAGGACCTATAAAAAAGAGAAGACACTACAAGACACTGCTTCAAGAAATAAAAGAGGACACGAGGAAATGGAAACACATTCCCTGCTCATGGATGGGGAGAATTAACATTGTCAAGATGGTAATACTCCCTAGAGCTTTGTACAGATTCAATGTGGTTCCTATAAGGATACCCATGACATTCTTTAAAGAAATTGAGAAAACACTCCTGAAATTCGTATGGAATAACAAACCCCACGGATAGCTAAAGCAATCCTTGGGAAAAAGAAGATGGGAGGCATCACCTTTCCCAACCTCAAACTGTACTACAAAGCAGCAGTAATAAAATCAGCATGGTACTGGAATAAAAACAGACCTGTGGATCTATGGAATAGAGTTGAGTATTCCGACACCCACCCTCAAACACATGATCAGCTAATCTTTGATAAAGGTGCAAAAGAGTCCAAACTGGAGTAAGGAAAGCCTCTTCAACAAGAGGTGCTGGGAAAACTGGACAGCTACATGTAAAATAATGAATTTGGATCTGTGCCTAACACCATTCACAAAAATCGGATCAAAATGGATTAAAGATCTCAATCAGACTTGAATCCATAAAAGTACATTGAAGAAAATATAGGAAAAACCCTCCACAACATTGAAGCTGAAGACATTTTCAAAGGTGAAACACCATTAATAAAGCAACTAGAAGAAAAGATAAACATATGGGACTACATGAAACTAAAGAGCTTCTGCACCTCAAAAGTAACAGAGACCAAGATAGAAAGACAGTCCACAGAATGGGAAAGAATATTTAACCAATACCCATCTGATAAGGGGTTAATATCCAGGATATATCAGGCACTGGTAGAAATTTACAATAAGAAAACAAACAACCCCATCAAAAAATGGGGAGAAGAAATGAACAGAAACTTCAGCTAGGAAGAAATTCGAATGGCCAAAAAACATATGAAAAAATGCTCATCATCACTAATCATCAGAGAGATGAAAATCAAAACAACAATGAGATACCACCTCACACCACAGAGACTGGCCCATATTCAAAAGGGGTAAAAGCAACAAGTGCTGGCGTGGATGCAGGGAAAAGTGGACTCTCATACATTGTTGTGGGAATGTCGACTTGTACAACCTTTCTGGAAAACAATATGGACATTCCTCCAAAGACTAGAAATTGAAGCTCCCTTTGACCCAGCCATACCACTCCTGGGAATACACCCTGGGAAGCCAAAAAACTCACAGCGGAAACACAATCCGCACTTTTATTTTCATAGCAGCACTATTCACAATAGGCAGAACCTGGAAACAACCAGTATGCCCGAGAACTGATGACTGGATCAAGAAACTGTGGTACATCTACACAATGGAATACTGGAAGCTGTTAGGAAAAATGAAGTTATGAAATTTGCCTATAAATGGATGGACATGGAAAGGGTCATTTTGAGTGAAATTAGTCAGAAGGAAAGAGAGAGAAATAGAATGACTGCATTTATTTGCATGGCATAAATATATCAGGTGGTCTTACCAAAATTGGAAATTATTGCAAACTTGAGGGAGTCAGAGGTTAGGGAAGACAGAGAAGGGAACATGTGTGAATAAATGTCAAAAGGGCTGATACCAACATAGAACTGAGCATTAAATACAGGCAAAAAGATGCACATGATGGCTTCCAAATGTATGTAGTGCAAGCCACAATGTGTAGGAGAAGGAAGGGAGAGAGAGGGGAGATATAAAGAGACAAAGAACCTGCCGTTTGGGCAGGCTATGGGAGGGGGAGGGAATTGGGGACATTGGTGATGGGAAATGGGCACTGTTGGAGGCCGGGTGCTGGAACACTATGTGACTGAAACCTCCAAACATGAACAATGTTGTAATTGTATATCTCACGGTGGTATAATAAAATGTTTAATTAAAAAATAATAACAAAAAAAAATCAGATGGGCTGGACATGTAATGCAATTTGGAAACTAGAGCTGTTACCAACTGGATCCCAAGCGGGATGTCAAAAGATCATGTTGCTGCTCAACTACTGATATTGTCAGACTTCTTCGTCAAGACCCTGAATGAACGGTTTGAGGCTCTTTGTATTCCTGAAGCAACCAGATGCCATTGGGCTACACTGGCACATGATAGGGTCAAATGGAAATGTTACTGGCACCCGCTCGAGGAAATCGATGAATAAAGGGATGTCAAAGATCAGTGATCAATTGTAATCAGTGCTGTGATGAAAGTTTTCTATAATGGCTATTTGAACCTGGTAGATAAAAACATTTGCTTTTGTTTGGTAGATGAGAAATTATTAGATGGAGGACTTTGGTTATACCTGATTGATATATGTTGTGTAGTGTTGGCTTAAGGATCTTGGAATGCATTTTCAGATATGAGTAATAGGAACCTGATTTTTTTATATTCATAATTTGAACCCATGCTTTAAATATGTTGAGGCCATTTTAGTTGGTAAAAGTATATTAGGGCAGTGACACAGAATAATGAAGTTGAAAACCAGAGAAGAGAGCCTGTGTGTATGTCCAAAATGTGCTTGAGGGACTTGCACATTTTGATTGCAAGGGGACAGTGGGACAAGAGGTCATGGGAGTGATGGATGATCAGCAAGTGCCTGTAATGATTTCTAATGAGTGAGCTCCTCTAGACCGGCAGTCTCACCAGTTTCCGTCTCTTCTATCCACTCTTCTGTTTTTTCCCTTTTTGTCTGAATGAACAGTGACTCATATGGTGTCTTTTATCTGCTATAGTTCATCTTTTCCATAAAATGCTTTTTTCTAGATGCTGTTTGAAAGCTCTACTTGAGGTGTAGTATATCACCTTCCACCTGAAGGATGTGACCATGAATGGTGGGACAGTGGGGCAGAGACAGCACTTTCACAGGCATAGTATACTTCTTTTGCATACGTTTTCATTCTGTGCATATTTAAGCTTTGCAAACCAGGACTCTAATTTTGTTAGAAAGAATAATAATGTCCAGTAAAGTTTTTTTTTGTCCAAAGTCAAGTTATTCCCTCCACCTGTGACCATGCTTGGCTACTAAAAGATTTTACTCACATTTCAAAACTATGTCTTAATCATACTATGTGCTTTAATGTATTTAGTATGGAAACTTTTTAGTAAAGGAAAAATGTAACATTTCAGTAGGATTGTGATAGTAGGATTTGAGTTCAAAATCAGATTCTTCTGATATATATCAGAGAGACCCTGGGAATTTACCTCTATGAATTACACACGTTCTTTTCAGTGTGGTCAGTATATTGATGGACACGAAATAGGAAGGAGATATGCACAAGGGTATGCACAACAGCACGATAGCTGGCATCTGCTAAAAGGAACTCAATCTCTCTCCAAATTTATGAACTCTGCCTGCAGCCATTAAAAGGTAACGGGGGGGGGCAGGAGCAATAGTAAAGTGGATAGAGTGTTTGTCTTGCACGTAGCCAACCTGGGTTCAATCCCAGGCATCCCATATGATCCTGTGAGCACAGCCAGGAGTAATTCCTGAGTACAGAGCCAGGAGTGATGGCTGAGCATTGCAGGGTGTGATGCACCCCACCCCCAAAAAAGGTAACTGTTTGGTTCCTATCTTAGGTGACATCAGGGATGAACCCAGGGCATCAGAGGCCTTTCCAACTGAAAAAAAACAGAAGAGACAAAACCAGGAAATCTTTCATTCTGATAACAAAGGGAGAGCATTCTTTGTTTGCTGAGGTCCTCCCAAATGGTTCTGAGCCCACCAGCACAAAATCCAGCAGCAGCACTTGGGAGAAAGTAAAGCTGCACCCTGTGCCTGCCACCCATGTGTCTACCCCACCCCGCCCTGCCAAAGATAATCTTTATAGTGTAAGACCATATTTTTTCATTAACTTGTCATTCTTAAGATGAAACAATTCTAATGCATGGTTTAGTGATATATAAACATATCACTGTATCACTATCTTCCCGTTGTTCATCGAATTGCTCAAGTGGGCACCAGTAACATCTCCATACCTCTTGTCACAAGCAAGTATAGCCCAAGGGCATCTGCTTGCTCCAGGGACAGGAAGAGCCTCAAACCATTCTTCAGGTAAGGAATTGAGGTATAGTGATATGAAATAAAAGGAAGAAAAAGTCTCTAATTTCCCCAAGGATTAGACTCTAACAAATATCTTTCATAACACTTCCTCTTCCCACTCCCACCTTCCACTCTAAGGCAGCTAGTTTTTTCTTTTATTCTTGTGACCACCCAGAGGAGAAAGATAATTATGAAATACTTTTCTTTGCAGATGGTTAAGTTAATAGAGCATAACAGTCCCATTAGCATCTTATTTCAGTTTATATCTAAGAGGGATTGTCTTAGCAACCCCTCTGCTAACAATGAAACAAAACTGTAAAAAAATCTGATAAGTAAATAGAAATTTATCAATCTCTCTCTCAAATAGTCCCTCTGTTGATTAATTAAGTTTTTCACATTTTTTTGGTTTTTATAAGGTCACCCCCAAGCAGAACTCATGAGACCTCAGAGCCACTCCTGGCAATGTGGGCCTATGGGTTCAATAATCAAGCCCAGGTATTCACTATTGATTGGGTCTGTCATCCTTGAGAGCCTCAGGGATTACATTACAAAAGATAAACAGGGAACCTTGTGTTTCTGAGTCAGCTAATGACCTTAACCATAAGCAAATGCTCTACCAGTTGAATTATCTCTGTGAACCCTTTTGTATAATTTTTTAAGTAATGCTTTTGCTTTTAGTTTTTTGAGGCTACATTCAGTAGTGCTCAGGATTTACTCCTTGAAGGCTTGGGAGACAATATGGGGATTTGGAGATTAAATGTACATTAAACAAGACCAGCATCCTACCCACTGTACTTTCATTCTCGTCTCCCTTTTGTGCAATTTTTAAACATATGTAATAGTTAAATTTTTTGACTTCTCAGATAATCATATTTGTTACTAATTATATTCCCAAGACTTTTTTATTCCCTTTTGTTAAGTAATGTAAAGAATATATGTTATAGAGATAATGCTTTAATAAGAAAAAAAGAACAAGAAAGACCTATAGCAGTATGTGCAGTTCTGAGTTAAAATAATCTCATGTAAGTTTGCTCAGACTTAGCTCTCTAAGGAATCAAGAAACCTTTTATCTCTGACAAACCAGGTTCGCAGGTCAATCTAATTTTGGTCATTTCTGTACATATGTAGGAACAGGCTATTCATGAAAACTGAAACTTTAGCACAACAGTAATTTTAATATAGCTATTTACTAAAAGAGGCAACTACTTAAGATTCTCATAGGAATATGTCCATAAGAATAGTATGAGGAAAGGATTATTATTATTATTATTATTAGTAGTAGTAGTAGTAGTAGTAGTAGTAGTAGTATTGCTTTTGGGGTTACATCCGGCAACACTCAGGGGTTACTCTTGGCTCTTTACTCAGGAATTACTCCTGGCAGTGATCGGGGGACCATATGGGATTCCGGGATTGAACCCGGTCGTCACATGCAAGGCAAAGCCCTACCTGCTGTGCTATCGCTCCGGCCCCGAGGAAAGTATTATTAATTTTACTTCTGCTATATAGAAAAATAATCTAAAGTCTAGGCAGGTTGGTTATTTCCCCTCAAATCTTTCAGGTAGTAATGATTAAAAGGGTTTAGCATCCTCACTAGAAGCTGTCCAGGATGACTGATTCTATCCACTTCACTAATCCCAGATCCTTCTCTGTTAGAATGCCCGATCTGAAGAAAAGCAGTCACAGGAAATTTCTCAGAATTGTAGTTGTAAGAAGCGTTACTTTTTAATTAAAGCACTGTGATTTACAAAGTTACTCATAGTTGAGTTTTAGACATGTAGTATTGGGCACCAATCCACCACCAGTGTCTTCTTTCCTGCAGAGTTTCCAGATTCCCTCCCATATAGCCCACCTCAACCTGCCCACTTTACAGGCACTCTTCTAACTTCAATTGTTAAAGTTTGGGTCTATTGATTTCAGTATTGTTCACTCTCTGGTTTGGATCTTTCAGACTGTCATTTCTTAACACTACTTCTGTACTTGAATCCCCTGACCAGACCCCATTGTTTCTCATCTGTTTCTAGCTCAGTCAGCCAAGTATGAGGGCCTAAGCCTGAGGCAAGTGGTCTAGATAGATCTTGGATGTGAGTTCTCTGCTTTTGATTTCTGGTTTTCTTGCTTCCTTGTTGTTCCTTTGCATAGAAAGTAAACTGGGTGTATTGTTCTTTGCACTATACCAGACAGACCTCAGAAGATCAGACTAGAATCAGCACAATTTACTCCTAACAGTATCCACAGCTTTCTTCACTGCCTAACAAGCCCAAATGAGCATTCCACACTCCCTGTGGTTTTGATTATTCTATTTATGTTTAGTCCCACTGACCCACATAGAGCTCTTGCAGTATCCACATCATATGGTTCATTATGTAATTGCATTTAGTGTTCATGATATTTGGAGCCTGCAAAACAAAATTCCATGTGGCGAGCCAAATGAAGCTGTTCTTCTAGTAGAAGTAGGAAAGTGGAAGAGTCTGAAGACATAACTTTTTCATTTTGATTAAGAAAGATTATTTGCTTCTTGGGGAACATGGCCTTGGGCCAGGAATCATTGTGAAACATTCGAAGGGATGAAGACATTGGGATGAAGAATTCAACAATGTTCCCAATGTGTTTCTTCATACCACTGTTTAGAGAGTACAATTGACTGCAGGAGAGAAAACACATAATCCCTAAGCCCTAGGGGGTACATTAGCCATGTGCAAAGTTACACGGGCTGGCACTTCTAGTTCTGTGTTCTTTACACCATAGCATGTCAGGACCATTAGAAAGAGACATGGTAATGCTAACATGAGGGAAATGATAGGGCATATTTTTAGATTGGATTGGTGGGTCTCTAAGGAAAACTTGGCAAGTGGTTTACATAAATGCTAAATGGTAAAATCTTTTCTGTAAATAGAGCATCAGTGTAATGGCATTTGGTTTGTTCAAGCACTGATGCTAGGGACTACACTTAAATTACATTAAAGCAAGATGTGTTAGCTCTGTTGTGCTAGAAGTTGTAAGTTTCAAATGAATGCATTGCAATATAATTGGATAGAACAGATTGATTTGAGGAGTATGATCCACGAAATGTAAAATTAAAAAAGATTTTGAAGGTTCAAAGAGCAGATACAGTTTTGAAGCGCTAAATCAAGCTGACAATTACTACTGGGAAATATTCATGAAAGGAAAGTCAGCATGGACCATGGTGAGTAGGTGACCACTCACACCTCAAATATCATGTCACAGAGGAGTCATAAGGAGCAGTGTGAGTCCCCTGAGGAAAGCACATTTTATAAGAGTGGTGAATGACATTTTGATAGACAAAGAAAACATAAAATAAATCCCCTTGTTAAACTTCTTTAAACTAATAAACAGGATGTGTACTGTGAATGCAGGCAAATGTCCAGAAAAAACAGAAGGCAGGAAATACTGCCCATGTGAAAGAAAACTCAAAGACTTGGTTTTCTAGAAGTGATGTGTTACTCACATTTGAGCATAATGTGTAATTGCCAAGAATATTTTCTGTATTACATTTTCATTCCATCATTTCATTTCATTTCATCTTTACTATGAACATTTTCTATCATTGTACAAGTAATATTTAAAATTAAGGAAATCGCATACTTGGCAAATAAGGACCACAATAGCACCACCCCTGAGAAGTTAAAACTGACCAAATTAGCAACATACTTGAGATATAAATTATAATGCAGATGAAAATTTTGTGAGTTTGGATACAGTGACATACATAAAACACCAGCTGCAAAACTGTTTTTTGGGGTACTGGGGATCAAATCCCTATACCTGACACTATCAAGGTATAAACATCTGTGACCTCTAGCTCTCACTACCCTTGAACACAGGAATCAAGTTCTTTTTTAAAATTATACTTATAAAGAACATTAACTTTTTTTTTTTTTTGCTTTTTGGGTCACACCTGGCTCTGCACTCAGGAATTACTCCTGGCAGTGCTCGGGGTACCATATGGGATGCCGGGATCGAACCCAGGCCGGCATAGGCCGGCCGTGTGCAAGGCAAACGCCCTACCCTCTCTGGGCTATCGCTCCGCCCAAGAACATTAACTTGTAAAAGAAATTGAATCACATTGAGATATACAGATATAAAGTTGCTCATGATTGAGTCTCAGAGAACATTTTAGGAAGCATTCTTAATTTCAATGAATAAAATAAGCAACCAGGAAATTTTCTTAAAAGATTAGTTTAAAAATATTTCTATCTAGGGACTGGAGAGATAGTGCATGTGTTTAGGGTCTTCCCTTGCATGTGACTATTCCTGTTTAGCTCCACCAGGTATGATCCCTGAGCACAGAGCCAGAAATAAACCCCGAGCACTGCCAGAGATACCCCCCCTAAAAAATTACATTTAAATATTTAGATACTTGATGAAACTAAGACTTTGTCTATTTTAAATTACAGGATGATTTCAAAAGTTTATTTAATTTGAATGTCTAGACTAAAATCATAAGAGAAAAAAAAATAAAATCTTTCAACAGCTTTTGATTATCTAAATTAAGGACTATCAGATATTTTATTTTCATCTCATGGCATCTTTGTGCTAAGGGAGATACTTAATGAGCAACTTTCTCAGGGGAGCTAGAGTTCTAGTTTGCAAGCCATCACAGTAAGTCTAAGGAGATGTGACAGACTTGGCAAACAATTTTGTCCAATTTTTTGATGGTGAAAAACTGAATGAAAAGGTTCTCCATAAACATAGACTAAAGAAAATCCTGAGAGATATTTCCCCAAGTCAAACAGATGTACTTTAAAAAAGTCATCTTCATTGACCTGAATTGATTAGTTCTTCCTCTGCTTCCTTCCGACTTTGGCAACAGCATGACTGAGAGCATGAGGTGGAAGTGAAATGGCAGAGTCCTTAGACTTAGATTCCCCCGTGCTAAGTAGATCTTTGATAATTTCTTCTCTTGAAGGTTTATTTATGCACATGTGAAGTAGAAGCAGTGCTATTGAGCTTTCCCACTTGGGGTAATTTCTTGTCTAAGTTGCAAAATTGGCTGACGAAGGGTGCAGGAAAATCTGTCAATCCTAATTCTGACAGAGAAACAAGATTGTGTAGTATTATTTGGAAGTGTTCATTCTAGCCTTTATGGCTTCTTCTAATTTGGTGTGGTTTACTTATCTGCTTATCTACCTTTTTTAAAATATTTTATTATATGACCTTGAGATATACAATTACAAAGATGTTCACATTTAGGTTTCGGTCAAACAGTGTTCCATCACCCATCCCCCATCAGTGCCCATTTCCCACCACCAATAACCCCAATTCCTTCCCCTCCCTAGCCTGCCTCTATGGCAGGTTCTTTATCTCTTTTTTTTTTTTTAACATTTTATTATGCCACCGTGAGATATACAATTACAACGTTGTTCACGCTTTGGGGTTTCGGGTCACACAGTGCTTATCTACCTTTCCTGGTAGTGCTCTACCTCACTTCACTCTGTCCCAGGTTTTAGGTCATGGATGAAGCAAAGAAGACCTTAAATTCAATTTCCAGACTAGCATAGAAAAATAGGTTTTTGTTCTCAGTCAAGTAGCATCACTCTATATTGTATAGTTAAGTAAAAACATAGTTGGGACAAGAGAAAGTACAGCGGTTAGGATGTATGCCTAGAGACACACAGCCGGACTTCTATTCCTGACACCACATCCTCCTCCTAGCATCACAGTGTGTACCTGGCAGCCCCCAGCACTGCAGGAGTGGCCCAGTACTCTGGGTACTGCAGGAAGCAGGCAGCATTCATTCTCAGACCCTTGTACTGAACCACAGGCGTGTGGTTGGTCAGGAATAGTCGACCCCCTGAGCACCACTTGGGGGGCACCTCAAAGAAAGTAAATTGTCATTCTAGAGTAGTACTAATCTCCTCAATATGTTTGGCGTTGAAGTGTTCCCAGGAATGGTCAGCAATGCCTTTCAAGCTGTGCTAAAAGCCTTACCCAACAATTATTCAACGGAATAGATATTATAGTGGGGTCTTTGGTTCTTGTCATGCTGAATTCTAAAGATTTAGGAAAGAGAACTGGAGAGATAGTTTAAAGAACTAGTGTGTGTGCTTTACATGCTTGAAACCTGGTTCTACTTTTTGACACTACGTGACATTCACTGCTCACTAGCAACCTTGGCTCTGTCAGGGTATGAACAAACCAAAAAATAAAAACCAAAGATTCAGAAATGAAAACAGATAGTTCTCATAGCCTTATACAGTTTACAAAGTACTAGAGAAAATAGGCTTTAAAAAATTATATAAGTCATATTATGATACCAAAATCCTATATCAGGCGAAATGTGGATCCGGAGGTCTTATCAAATGTGGAAATTACCACAAACGTGTGGGAGTCAGAGGTTAGGTAAGACAGAGAAGGAAACGTGTGCTAATAATTGTTGAAGTGGCTAATACCAACCTAGAACTGAGCATTATATACAGGCAAAAAAAATGCACATGATGGCCTCTAAGTGTATATATTACAATCCACAATATGTAAGAGAAGGAGGAGAGGGGGTGGAGAAAGAGAGAAAAGAGATAAAGAACCTGCCATAGAGGCAGGCTATGGGAGGGGAGGGAATCGGGGACATTGGTGGTGGGAAATGGGCACTGGTGGAGGGATGGGTGCTGGAACACTGTGTAACCGAAACCCCTAACATGAACAACTTTGTAATTATATATCTCACGGTGGTATAATAAAATATTAATAAAAATAAAATAAAAATAAACAGAAAAAATCATGTAAGTATGATACCCCAAAAAATAATTTTATGAGAAGATTATTATTTTTTTGAAGATTTTTATTACTATTTAGGAAAGTGACTTGATAGTGTTTAAGGACTTTACAAAGTGTCTATAGGACATAAGCTGGACAGGCTAAAATTAGAAATAAAATAGTTTGACATATTAAAGTTGGAAAACACTTTAATTTTCATAGATTAGGAAAATGCAGTAAGGAACTCAATGAAAAGAGAATTCAGAGACATCCAGCAGTGGGCTGTGATCCTAGAAATTACTCATAAGGAAATCTGACCAGTTAGAAATTCTGAGTGCACATTGTACAGAACAGTGCAAAGATCTTACTATATTGAAACATGAGACTCACTATTCCAAATCAGGCCCAATTATAATAATGCAAACTTTGCATGCATGCTGATGCTGATTAACTAAGTGTAATCAATTTTGCTTAGGTATTTGAATATTCTTTCCCTCCCTAATACATATGCCAGTTGCTTTCCACATTATTAGACAATT
Source organism: Cryptotis parvus (assembly GCA_021461705.1). Classification (NCBI taxonomy): domain Eukaryota; kingdom Metazoa; phylum Chordata; class Mammalia; order Eulipotyphla; family Soricidae; genus Cryptotis; species Cryptotis parvus. Next base: position 70,331 of record JAJIBD010004549.1, on the reverse strand, counting down.
ACTACGCTAGATATGGTTCAGCTGCATTTGAAAACTTGTGTCTCAACAACTTGGCACTAGTAAAGCCCAACTATCATTTGTACTTGATTATACTGGAGGATGGCATCTTCTTTTTAAGTATTTGTACTTTATTTATGTTTCATTGCAATCTCAGTGCTTTTCAGAAATATATGCTTCTTGGAAATAGATAGACGTAACAGGGTTTCCAGCCGCTTACCTTGCATAGCCAGCCCTGGGATGATTCCCAGCACCACATGGTCCCCAAAAAACCATCTGCCACCCCGCCCTAAGCATAAGTATTGCCTTATATGGTCCCAAAATGCCTGGCTCCAGGCAAAATGATACATTTGAAGACAGAATCGCTGGGCTTGGGTGATTCAATTAGAGAGAGTGGAAAGGAGGGGCTTAAGGTCAGCACTCACTTTTAATAAGAATAATAGGATGAATCCTTAGAAAGGAAAAGCAAAACTGAAGTTTTAGGTGTGATTTTTTAAAAAATTTTGATTGAGCATTGTTATGTGGACAAGGTGCTTAATCACCAATTTTGCTTTACAGAAATTTACAAAATCAGGTTCAGAGATATGGTACAGCAGGTTGGACCTTTGTCTTGCAAGTGGCCGACCTGGGTTCCATCCCCAGTATCCCATATAGATCCCAGAGCACTGTCAGGAGTAATTCCTGAGTGTAGAGCCAGAAGTATGACCCAAAAAAGGCAAAAAAAAAAAAAAAAGAAAAAAAGAACGAAAGAAAAGAAATTTACAAACTCTCTTTGATTAAAACCACAACATCTTTACTGATCCCTGGTGTTAACAATTTGTGACTTTAAAAAAAAAACTCAAAATAGTTCTAGGGGAATTTTATTTTATTAAACGGAATTAATTTGGAAAGAGAAAATACATCCCTCTATAATTCCAAGCCCAGGTAAACCCCATACTGCTCAAGAAAGGGTCAGACCTTCCAAACGGTAACAAGTGCATCAATCTGCATCCTGTGACTGCTTTACAAGAAATTTTTAATATTACTTGCTATTATTTTGCCTCTCTTTTCTCAGTTAATGATAGTTTATTCTTCCTGGCTACTTTTCTGTGTAAAGTTTCTCTTCAGCTTCCCATCTCTCTTTTTTAAAAACTTTTAATTTCATTATTATTGAAGTAGCAGGGTTTACAATACTGTTTTTAGTTGTACAAAATCGCTGTACCACCAACACTTCCAAATTGCCCAAATCTCTCCAGTGCTGTTCTCCTTAGGTCATTTCTAATGTATTCACATATATACGGTCTCTCGAGTTCCCGGGTCCAGATCCTGAGGCAAAGTCACAAAGTGGCTCTTGAGTAAAGTTCTATTGCTAGATTCCCTCACAAACTATTTGTCTGTCTGTGGCTTAGCTTCTTCTCAGTTCTTTGCCTTTTTTGGACCAGTAATTCCTTCTAGTGGATCAGATTCATAGTCAGAAAACTACTTTTATTAAAAATGGAATGTATGAAATACCTCTTTCAGCTGGAACTCTGGATGTAGCAGCTCTTTTTTTTCATTAACTATAAGTGAGGCAGGAACTATGAGAATTAAACATTTTTTCCAGAATATTTTCATCTTTTAAAAATGTATTTTGTGGGCATTTTAGGCACACCTGCTAGTGCTCAGGGCTTACTCCTGGCTTTGCAATCTGGGATCACTCCTAGTAAGCTTGGGAGACCACATGGGATTTCAGGAATCAAACCTGGAGTCAGCTATGTGCAAGATAAACAACCTACCCACTTTTTATTTCTCAGACCCCAAATCTTTTCATTTTATACACGTTCTCCTACATGGATTTTTTTTTGCTTTTTAGGTCACACGGCGATGCTCAGGGGTTACTCCTGGCTCTGCACTCAGGATTACTCTGGCGGTGCTCGGGAACCATATGGGTGCCGGGTCGACCACCGGCACAGGCTGCGCGTGCAAGGCAATGCCCTACCCGCTGGGCTATTGCTCCAGCCCCTTAATGGTTTTTGTTTTGGTTGAGGGCCTTATATAGTAGTGCCCAAGGGCTTCTCTTTACATGCTATACCCAAGCCTTCTGCATACAAAGCATGTGCTCTAGCCTTTGAACTATCTTTTCAGCCCTAAGTTTTATTTAACAGTGTTTTTTCTCTGAGAGAAATGTATGAGTAGATCTAGACTGAGCATGGTGAACTCCTCACTTTGAAACACTGAAATATGAAAGAGTGATTGCTTAAGATTTAAGGAATAAGTGTGGATGCACACAGTACTGAGAATCCCTGCAGATGGGTGACACTGAAGTACCTCTTTGTGTTGTGTTCTGAGATACCGCTCTCACCACAGACCTCCTTCATATCTCAATTACCTTCATTTATCATCACATTTCAAGAATTTTTTTAATGTCATAGCACAGTTATTTCCCTACTTCACTCTTTTCCTTTTGAAAATCATGAGGTATCCTGGTGAGCTCAGCATACTCCAATGATGATGACAGAACTTCTCCATAACAGTTAATAATTTCAAAAAAAAATGGCCTGTGTAGAGGCTACAGTTATTACTTGTTGGAAGGCACACATTTAACTTTTTTTCCCTCTAGCTAACCCCTCTTATTTCTCTCTTCCTTTTGGAAGTCCATGATTTTTGGACATCCTGAGTCTTTGCATGTAAATTTGCGTGGGTGGATGTGATGAGAAGCAGTTGAATAAACTTCCCTTAGAATTGTTAAACCTCTTGTAGAGGCTAACAGAAGACAGGAACTGCTTAAATGGTCCAACATTAACAGCATAACCTAGAGAGCAAGTTTAATTCACTAGATTCCCTTTCCCCCAAGTACAGATGAAAATGTTTTCTTTTTTTAGAAAAGAAAAAGAGAGCCTGATTAAGGTTTTGAGAGTACTGACCTTCTGAATGTCATGACCTATGTGTGAAATCATTACAATGTGTATTTACCCTCTTGCTACTGAGAGTAAATAAAATTAGAAGCATTTAAGAGAACCTAGATTTATATTACGAAGACTGTTTTCATTGAGATTTTTATATGGTTTTGTTATCTGTTTTGAGCCAATGTATTTCATATTTTAAAGTACCTAACCTAAAAAGAAATGGCACAAGTTAACAAGATTCTGTGAAAACCAAATAAAAAGAATCGTCTGAATCACCATCCTACCGTGACTGGTGTCCCCTGGTGCATTCAGGGCCAGTTGCAGTGCCCCTGGCTGATGGACAAAATGTAGATTCACAGGCTGGTGACAGGTGGCAACGTTACTAGAATCAGTCAGGATTATTATTGAGTAATCATGAAACATTGTGGGGCAGCATTCTATCCAAGGACATATTGCTTTCTCTTTTCCTTTTCTGGTAATCCATTTAAATAATCATATTAAATTTACTTCTTAATAATATTTCTAGTCATTTTGTATAAACACTGTAAGAGATACAGACTTTTTATCTATGGCCTAAATTAAGCTTAAAATGGTCCCTCAGGACTCATGGAAAAGGTTACCTTTTCCTGGGGTCATCTTGCTATATTTCCCAGACTATAGTCCCTCAGTCCAGTTCAGTTTTTCGTAACCCCAATAGCACCCTTATTCAGTTACTTATTTTGTGGGGATTAGGACATAGTTTTTTTCATGGCCATGTTCTTAACTTACTATACTTCTTATTGCCCCTAGACCGTCCCATGTTGAAGCTAGGGTAGCTCACAACTTGTGACATGTTCATCCAAATCCCTAGGTGGGACCCACCTTTTGGGCTGTAAGGAACTAAGGTCAATCTAGGGCAACAGAGGCTTAAGTTTTACTTAAACCAAGAAAATATGATAGATGTCCAGGAGTGAATATATTTCCGAGTAAGTTAACTTCCATATTACAAAACATAGCAATTACTATCTTCCTGTGTCTATAATAAAGGACATTGCTCTAAAATAAAAATATGCAAAGGGCATAAAGGAAAGAGTTAAGGGAAAAGAGGGGAAAATATTTCACTCACATATGCAAAATCCAGGTCAATCAGAAGGTTTAACTTTACAAGTTACCATGTCTGATTTTGAGATATTTGTGACTAACAGAGACAGGGAATAGAACAGGAACACCATGGTGGATGTAACTCCATTATCATAAGCTCACTGAGTGAAGAGATAGACAACCCAATCTTAAACATAAAATACTTAGAAATATAATCCAACAGAGAATATTTACTTGGCACATTATTTTAATTATGATAATCTGTTTCTATAATTTCTTCTACATTTTATTTATTTTTTTATTTTTCTAAGTTTTTAAAAATTTTTAAAATTTTATTATACCATCGTGAGACATACAATTACATAGATGTTCATGTCTGGGTTTTGGTCATACATTGTTTCAGCACCAATCCCTCCACCAGTGCCCATTTCCCACCACCAATGTCCCCACTCCCTCCCCTCTCCCCCAGCCTGCCTCCATAGAGAGTTTTGTTATCTCTTTCTCTCTCTCTCTCTCTCTCTCTCTCTCTCTCTCTCTCTCTCTCTCTCTCTTCCTTCTCTTACACCCTGTGGCTTGCAATACATACACTCAGAGGTTATCATGTGTATCTTTTTGCCTGATTCAATACTCAGTTCTAGGCTGTTGGGAAGCGCCGCCAGGGTCCCCGACAGTGTCAGGAAGCGAGTTCCCTTCTACCTCTGAAGCCAGCAGGGAATGGATGAAGACTCAGGAATCTGATGCAGTTTTAAAAGGGCTTTACTATCACAGGATCCAATATACAATCCAAGAGCAGAGAAACCTCCGGACTCTGGGTTCCCAGCTAGGCCCCAGCCAGGTGTAGGCCAAGATGGCTGCCACCACGTGTTGAGGCCCAACAGAGAATGAAGAGGACGGAGAAGCAAAACACCAAGGAAAGCCGAAATGGCAAAAGGGGGGGAAAAAGAGAGACCTTCTTTCTTCTTGCAGCTTATTTTATAGCTAGAGAACCGCCTAGACTCCCCAGCCCAGCCCATTCTGGGCTGGGCTATCTAGAGATGAAAACAGGAAAATAGCTCTATAGAAATGTAGCAACTTCAGGAGACTATCTGGCTGTTTATAAGGACCCAGACCTAATTAAAAGCCTCCTAGCAGAGCTGGGGGAAGCTATAAGCTACATGTAACTTCCCCTGGCAGGAAGGATCAAATGCCCTCAGGTAATTTCTCCCAGCACCTCGCCTAATGTCTTGAGCCAAGATCTGCCTGGAATTGCCTTTATAGGGTAGAGAAGGGGGTTTCTGAGATGGCATGTCTCTGTACCAAAGACTAATACTAATGCCAGTTAAATATTTCTCCAAGCCTTCACAAGAGTCTCGTCTACTTCACGGTAGTTTTGTATTTTAGTTGCCTTTGAGTTATCAGGGAGCCGTGCTTGCTTGCTTGGAGGCAAACAGCATTTCTCTCTGGTCTAATTACTTAGAGATCCAACGTGGCCAGGCAAATATGCTAGTAAGATCTAGCTAGTCCCATGATGATTGTCGTAGCATGAGAGAATATTTATACCAGCCAGTACAGAACACATGGTCAGATAAGCATGCCACATTCAGACTATCCCCCTATCTATGAAGTGACCTGCAGGAGGCAATCCAGGGCAGATGCAGAGGCCTAGGCTTTTAGGTGTCCTGCAACACTAGGCTAGTATCATTACTTATAACAATTGTTAGCACGCTGTTCCCTTCTCTGTCCCACCAAACCTTCGACTCCCAGATGCTTATGGTAGATTCCATTTTTGGAAAGACCTCCTGATCCATGGTTTGTCTGATCTTGAATATTGGTATCAATATATATATATATATATAGTGTGTGTGTGTGTGTGTGTGTGTGTGTGTGTGTGTATCTAAGTCATACAAATAAATGCAGTAATTTTTTTTTTGCTTTTTTTGGGGGGGTCATACCGCGGCAATGCTCAGGGGTTTTGTTTCTCCTGGCTCTGCACTCAGGAATTACTCCTGGTGGTGCTCAGGGGATCATATGGGATGCCGTGGATCGAACCCAGGCTGGCACAGGCTGGCTGCGTGCAAGGCAAACGCCCTACCCACTGTACTATCACTCCAGCCCCAAATGCAGTAATTCTGTATCTGTCCCTTTCCTTCTGGCTAATCATTCAAAAACATATCACTATTTCCCTTTTACCTCTTTTGTTCTACCCTCTTTATCTTGTGCTTATATATAATATCTAGATATTGTTACTACACTAGCAAAAAAAAATTCATTTTCATACCTTAAAGATATGTTTGTATCCAGGCCCTAATGATGTTGACTACATGTAATTCTTATATTAATATAATGTTTGTTTACTTTTCTTCCTATGTAAAATAGTCTCCCTAACAATAAGTTAATGCCTAAACTTTGAAGACCATACTAAAAATATCACAACAAGCTAGTTTAATTATAAAGGACAGAATATAAAATATCAATTTCCTTTTGGACATAGAAGTGCAAATATATATTTACTTGGACTCTGTGTTTCATTAATAAGTCTGGTCTTATTTTTTGAAGACCAGAACTTTTAACGAAAAAAGTGACACATAAGATTGAACTCAGGGACCGGAGCAATAGCACAGTAGGTAGGGCATTTGCCTTGCAAGCAGCCAACCCAGGTTCAATCCCCGCATCCCATATGGTCCCCCAAGGACCACTAGGTGTAATTCCTGAGCAAATAGCCTGGAGAAACCCCTGAGTGTTGCCAGGTATGATCCAAAAAGAAAAAAAAGTTGAGCTCAGCAGGGGTGATGCAGTTAAGTAAGTAAGATTATATGAAACTAAATGAACACATGAGAATTGGTTTTAGTTTTGAGAATGCTAAATTCACAATTTTCTTTTTCACTTAATGGGGTGGGGCAGTGATTACCTAAGCATTATAGCATTCCTTTGATAAAAGAGAAGCACAGATTTCCTATGAAAAATTAAAAGTATGTGTCATTCTGTTGAGAGCATAAAGTTTGCAAACTTATAAAAAGGCTTTGTCTTTCTTTTAACTTTATTATATATTAAAATTTTAAAATATAAATTTATAAAGCTTAAGTTGCCTTCAATAAAAAACAAGAAAAATAGAGAAATTCTGGTGACTCAAATAATATTTATAACCCCAGATGGAATGGTTTCAATGGATTAAACATCTGTATTATATTGCAAAAGTATTTGATTTAGATTCTGATGTAATTAAAATTAGATTATTGATGTATTTTTAAAATTTCATTACAGATTAATTCTTGCATATTTCAGAATAATGATGTCTAAAAATCTTATTTCATTTTATTTTAACAAAATTATTAAAATAAGTGAGTGAACAATTATGATTTGCATATAGAATTGGAATCTGTCTTTCTTGCTGTATGTTTTCCCTTACTGCTAAGCATATACTATAAAATATGTGACATGTACAGTTATATGGATATTGTGGCTTCATTTGTGATTTGTTTTGTGGTTATAGTGACATTTGTTGTGTATCATGCCATCATGAAAGCTACAAGTGGCTTCTCTTCTACAATATCTTCAGCCATATTATTTGTTTGTTTGTTTGTTTATTTAGCTTTTTGCATCACACTTGGCAATGTTCAGGGATTACTCCTGCCTCTGATCTCAGAAATTATCCTGGCAGTGCTTGGAGTGCCATATGGGATTCCAGGGATATAACTTGGGTTGGCCGCATGCAGGACAAATGCCTTACCCATTGTACTAATGCTCTGGCCCCACAGCCCCGTTATTTATAGCCCTAGCATCTATCCCCCTAACATATAATGAATACTGTAGGATTGAAATAAAGTTTTATGATCTAAAGTAAATCAGAACAATATTTATGAGAAGACTATATTTATGCACAAAGACTTTCATGCTTGCTACAACTGAGCTTATGAACATGATATTCTACTTTGACATGTCCTGCACAACTTTTCTTTATATCTGGTGACTCAACATAGAGAAGGTAGAATAACATTTTCCTATCACAATTGTTTCTTCCATATTTGCACCTTATCCTGGTCTCTGTACTAGTTTCAAGTCTCTATTTTCAAGTCTCTGATTATTTTTGTCAAGCAAGAGATTCAGGGAAGGAGGAATCTGAGATGAAACAGGGAACTTGGCTATCTCTGTAATATACTTCCTGCTATATCTACTTAAAGTTTCTGATCCTGTTTTGACATTCAAATGCTAATTTGTGACCATGAAATTAGCATACACCTGAATTTTTATTAGTTATTGCGAAATTAATTAACATTTCTGTGAAAATGTAGTTTAAAATGATTTTGTGTCTCCATTTATGGAATCCATTATTGTATGGAATAATAAACCCCCATGAATAACATAAGCAATCCTTGAGAAAAAGAAAATGGGAAGTATCAATTTCCCCAACTTCAAACTCCACTACAAAGCAGTCATAATTAAAATGGCATGGTATTGGTATAGAGACAGACCTGTAGACCTATGGAATAAAACTTAAAATCCTGAAACATTCTCTCAAATATACAATCATTAATCTTCGATAAAGAAGCAAAAATATTACGTGGACAATAAAAGCCTCTTTAACAAATGGTGCTGGGAAAACTAGACAGCTACATGTAAAAAAATGAACTTAGACCTCCATCTAATGCTATGCACAAAAGTCAGATCGAGATGAATTAAAGATCTCAACATCAGACATGAATCTAAAGGTACGTCCTAGAAAACATAGGTAAAATGCTCTATGGCATCAAAGCTAAAGGCATCTTCAAAGATGAAACACCACTGAAAAAGCAAATGGAAGCAAAGATAAACAAATGGGATTATATAAAACTGAAAAGTTACTGCACCTCAAAAGAAACAGTGACCAAGACACAAAGACAGCCCACAGACTGGGAAAGAATATTCATTCAATACCCATCTGATAAGGGGTTAATATCCAGGATATATCAGGCACTAGTAGAACTTTACAAGAAGAAAACAGCCAATGCCATCAAAAAATGGGGAGAAGAAATGAACAGAAACTTCCAAAAAAGAAGAAACTCAAATGGCCAAAAAGTCATATGAAAAAGTGCTCTTCATTATTAATCAGGAAGTTGAAAATCAAAACAATGAGGAATCATCTTTTACACCACAGAGACTGGCACATATCCAAAAGAACAAGAATAACCGGTGCTGACATGGATGCAGGGAAAAGGACTCTCATTCACTGTTGGTGGTAGTGCCAACTGGACCAGCCCTTTTGGAAAACAACATGGACATTCCTTCAAAAACTAGATATTGAATTCCCATTTGACCCAGCAATACCACTCCTGGGAATATACCCTGGGAACCCAAAAACATACAGAAGATACACTATCTGCACTTCGATGTTCATCACAGGTCTATTCATGATGCCATAATCTGGAAACAACAGAAATGCCTGAGAAGACTAGCTAAAGAAACTTTGATACATCTACATAATGAAATACTATGCAACTGTTAGAAATGACAAAGTCATGAAATTTACCTGCAAATGGATGGACATGAGAGTATCATGCTGAATGAAATTAGTCAGATGGAAAACGTCAGATATAGAATGACTGTATTCATTAATGGTATATAAATATATACCACACTGGTCCCGCAGGCGCTCCTCATAGCTGCGCAGGATGGTCAGGCCCATGCTCACGCCCACCACTGCCCCTGCCAGGTGTGCCATGAAGCTGGGCTGAGGGCCTGAGGCAGGCAGGGGCGGCGAAAAGCGGAGCCACACAGCCCGCCCACCTCAGAGCTCATGCACACCAGAGCCAGCACCATCCGCAGCAGTTTGTAGGGGCATCGCATCCCGGCCCAGTTCATGACGACGTTGGCCAGGTGTGCAGAGCAGAGTGCACACACCCCCGCCTGAGCCCCCCACCACAGGGGCCCGCATGTTGGTGATGGAGACAGTCAGGGAACCTGCCAGCAAGCCGGCCAGGTAGAGCAGGCTGATGCGCGGCAGCCCGTGCACCATCTCCAGCGGCACCCCGATCATCAGCTGCAGGAGCGCGTTGAAGCCCAGCTGCTCCAGCCCCACGTGCATGAACATGTAGGTGAGGAGCGCCAGGCCCGGCCGGTGGCTAGGGGTGGTACGAGGGGGCTCCTCATGTACTCGGGGTGGTAGGTCTGCAGCGCCCCTTGTTGAGGGAGCGCCCGTAGCCGGGAACCGATGATCTGGGCCAAGGTTACCGCGCCATGAGGCGGGTGGCGGGCAGCTGCGTTGCCGGTAGAAGTACCAATGGCGGTCCACCTAGACCCCCAAGCCTGGCTCGTCCAGCGCCGTCCTGCGGCAGTGCCTGCTGCCCGTTGGCGATGGCCGTTTGAAGCTGCTGGAGTGCTTGCTGCTGATCTGGGAGCAGGGGCCAAGCCTGGACATCTGAGACTTCGCAGATATGGGGGCGAGCTGCTACTGGCTCTCCCTGTGACCAGCTGCTCACTAGGCGCCTGGAGGGGATGGTGGGTTCTAGCCCTGGCCCGCCACCTCAGCAGAGCCTCGCAACAGCCCGGGCGCCCCACTCCATGAGGGCCTCCATTTTCCACTCGGACTTCTCTCCGTCAGACCTCCACCCAGCAGACCAGCCTGTCGGGCCCGGCTCATCGAGTTCCACCCTGCAGCAGTCTTTCTTAAATCTGGCTCAGGTATGCGGTCAGAGACTCCAGACATGGGGGCAGAGCTGCTACTGGCTCTCCTGTGACCAGCTGCTCACGAGGCGCCCGGGGGATGGTGGGGTTCTAGCCCTGGCCCACCACCCCAGCAGGAGCCTCTCAACAAGCCAGGCGACCCCCACTCCTGAGGGGCCTCCGTTTTCCACATCTGGACTTCTCTCTCGTCAGACCTCCACCCAGCAGAGCAGCCTATCAGTGCCCAGGCCGCGCGTTTATCAATAAATGCTGGTCTTAGAGATGCCTTCAAGAGTATGCTACCTGCATGGCAGAGCCTGGCAAGCTACCCATGTTGTATTTGATATATATGCCAAATACCAGTAACAATTATAGACCTCATTTCGGAATGGTTTGAGGCTCTTTATGTTCCTGGGCAAGCAGATGCCTTGGGCTCTACTAGCATGAGACAGGACATATGGAGATGTTACTGGGGCCCGCTCGAGCAAATCGATGATGAACGGGAAGACAGTGATACAGTGATACAGTGAAATATATACCAGTGTTCTACTAATTGTGGGAAATGGTAACTGCAGCCTAGAACTCAGCATTGAATATATACAAAGGTATTTACATGATAAACCCTAAATGTCTGTAGGGCAAGCCATAATGTAGAAGAGAACAAAGAGAGAGAGAGAGAGAGAGAGAGAGAGAGAGAGAGAGAGAGAGGAAAAGGAGAAATACCTGCTGGGGGAAGGTGGGAGAAAATTTGAGACTTGGTGGTGGAAATGGGGCATTGGTTGAGGGATAGGTACTGGAACACTGTGTGACCGAAACCCAATCATGAACATCTTTGTAATTGTATATCTCATGTTGGTATAATAAAAAATACCTTTCTTGTATCACTTGTATCGTTTGTCTTCCCTTTGTTCATTGATTTGCTTGAGTTGGCACTAGTAACATCTCCATACATCCTGTTGCAAGCTAGTGTAGCCCAAGAGTATCTGCTCACTCCAGGAACACGAAGAGCCTCAAACCATTCATTTGTCATTTGTAACTAACTTTTTTGTCCACATGCTTTCATTACATGTACAAATATCACATAAATGTCCTTCCAGATCCTTATGTGTATGTGGATTTCATTGATTAAGCAATAATTAGGATGATCGCTATAATCACAGTTGCTTCTATAACTCAGTTAAAAGGTTTTAGCACTATTAGTATCTAAACTTAATTGGCCCAGTTGCAAGCAGGACAAACTATTGATTGTAGATCAAACTAATTTTTATTCGTTTGATCAAAAAGAATGTTCATCTGCCTTTCATTATTTTGTCTAGGGTGTGGAGGTCCTATTAATCTATATGGTCTGCTACTTACAGCAAGATGTTGTGCTAAAAAGTAGTATACATAGTACACCAAGATGCTTTGAGCAATAGCACAGCAGATAGTGCCTCGAGCAACCTATTATAGTATTAATGAGTATACAGGCTAATGTGAAAGGCACTTGAAGATACAGTGATGAAAAGAAGGAAAAGTAGGTCTATTATTTGCAAGTGAGAGTTTAGTTTTTTTACTAATGACATAAACCATTTCCATTAAGTGTTAACTTTCCCATTTCCTTTAGTTTTCATCTTTTTCCCTGAATGATTGTTAATAGTCCTTGCATACTTTTATAGGAAAAGTGACTTTGAAGGTTGGCTAACCAGGATTTCAGTTTTTGTTGTAAGCATGACTTTACCAGAAAAGGAAAATGTCAAAAAAAAGTTTGACCTCACTGAATATAAACTAGTTTTTCTCTTTGTTACTTCTGAGCATTTTCAGAGCTCTTTCTACTTCTAATGTACCATTGGGGCAGAGTACATAATGACTAATGGTCTGGCAGAGGCCCAAGAGACACCAGGAACAGTATGCCTTGGCCACAACCCGTTAGCCTGGAGCAGACGCCAAGGTTTATTGTCTTTGCAGTTTCCTGGCCTCCACCAGTAAGAGGAGTCATGGCTCTCTCTAGGCCTTTTAGCTGGACTATTCATGAATTGCATATTTATTGGCATTTCATAGCAAGAGGCTTTATTGTATATGAGTCAATGACCAAAGAAGAGTCCTTCATAATGCAATTAGGAAAGAGTCACATTATTTTATGGTTAGGTTATGCTGAGAAACAGAGTCCATGTGTCCTTCTGTTTATCATTATATTCTTACATATAAACAGGCATGGTAATAGGGGAAGGTATTTATAAACTTTGTTGTGTATCCTGAAGTTACTGGCTTATAAGATGAGAGTGCCAGGGCAGCAGAGGACCGGGATCTACACAATAATCTTGTGTTGGAACCTGGTTAACTCAAGCCTTCCCTTTGGATTTTTGAGATTATGAACAAGAATTATTTCTAGGGATAGGTGAAAAAACTCCTCCTCTAATCAATCTTCATTGTCTTTTACCACCATTGTGATGATACTCCATCTCAGTACCTGGGACAAATATTGGAGCAGAAATTCTTGGACATAAGAAATATTTTAGGCCATGACCTATATGAAAAATAATGGATTCCCTACATCACAGAATTTTTACAGGATTATTTTCCCTTAATCTCCAAATCTGATGAGTCATAACCCCATTAAGTAAGAGCAATATAATATACTGCTAACATAAGTAAGACATTTCTAACATTTAGTTCTTATAAAAAACTTCAATATTTAAAAATTTTGTCAAAAACATAATATTAATAAAATGAGAGAACTAAATGGACACTAAGAATTAAGATCAAAAGTTGAAATTATTATAATAAGAAATATATAATTAAATTAATTGACAAGATTAATAAATATTTTCCTGTAAAATTCAAGTAAATAGATCTCCGGGGAAAATAAGGAAACCATTAGTAACACAATATGATTGGTCATGGGGTCCTCAGACATACAACGAAAAAATGCAGGTTACATGCTATTATAAAATGTGCATATATATCTAACTCTAAATGCAAGAAACACAAAACTGCAAGGTTTTACAAATAAATAACTGCAAAGTTAGAAATTTTTATGCTAGGCACCCTGAATGCTTTGCATCAGCCCTTGTGCTACTCCCTCAGTTAGGGTCGCTGCCACTGTGGAGTACACGCTGCGGAAGCGGCTGCCCCACCGCCTGCCTCGGAGGCCCAGTGACATCTACGTCAACATGAAGACGGACTGCAAGGCCCAGCTGGCCCGCTGCCAAAAGCTTCTGGACCGAGGGATGCGGGGCAGAATGCCTGCGCCGAGATCTACGCTCCACGGCTTGGGGCTGGCCATCAACCGAGCCATCAACATCGCCCTCCAGCTGCAGGCTGGCAGCTTCGCTCCCTGCAGATGGCCGCCAACACGTCCACTGTGGAGCTCGTGGACGAGCTGGAGACTGAGAGTGACGCCCGATACGGCTCACGCGCCACCGCAACAACTCAACCATCCACATCCGTGTCTTCAGGATCACCCCCCAAGTAGCTGATGCTCTGTTCTCCACCTCAGGGCCTGGATCCTGAGGTCCAGGATCCAAATCTGGATTGGCCATATGTGAATCCCGGCCCACCTACAGCCCAGAGGACTTGGAATTTGTTTTGGGCCATGCCCAGTGGTGGCCAGGGTTTACTCCTGGTATACTTGGGGGACCATATGGGATGTCGAATCTCGAACCTGGTTGTGCCCGAGCAAGGCAAGTCCCTGCCTGCTGTATTATCTCTCCCCATCAGAACTGAATTGGAGGGTCTGGGGGAGAGATATTGTCTATTTTTTTTAACATTTAAAAAATCCATTTATTGAGACTTGATGGGAATAAAAACTTGTAGGTACAAGACGACACAGTTCACTCAAAACAAGCACCCATCAGCTCAAAGCTGGAGAAGATATTGTCGATTGTGGGGCCCGAAGGCTGGGTCTTTCTGAAGCTGTGTTCAGTTACTGTTGTTTAAGACAATAAATGTATCAGTTAAGTGTCCACCAAAAAAAAAAAAAAAAAAAAAAGAAAAGAAAATTTTATGCTAAAGAAGCTCAGCTGTGCAGGAGGAAGAGAGCGGCATGGAATGCCTTCAAAAGCATCGAAGCATCAAAGAAATAGCTAAAAAAGACAAAGAACCTTGTGCTCCAGGCACATCTCTTCAAGACTCCACCGTTCTCCCTGCATTAACATACGCCTCAGAGACCTGGGCCCTACGAAAGCAGGATGAAAACGCTATTCAGATCTCCCAAAGAAGAATGCAAAGAGCTAATCTTGGAATATAATGCCTCACTCAAATGAGAGAAGGAATCCGGAGTTCTGACCTCCATCGCTGTTCCAGAGTCAAGGACGCTGTCTCACTTGCCAAGGCATTGAAAATCAGATGGACTGGACATGTAATGTGATTGGGAGACAACTGCTGGACTAGAGCTTTTACCAATCGGATCCCACGGGATGTCAAAAGATCACGTGGCCGCCCACCTACAAGATGATCAGACTTCTTCGTCAAGACCCTGAACGAACGGTTTGAGGCTCTTAGTATTCCTGAAGCAACAAGATGCCATTGGGCTACACTGGCATGTGATAGGGTCAAATGTTACTGGCTCCCGCTCGAGCAAATCGATGAATAACGGGATGTCAAGTGATCAAGTGATGCTAAAGAACATCCTAATCACCACATCATAAGTGCCCTTGACATAGATATAATAGAAATTATATAAAATTATAGTAATGCAATTATAAAATGATGCAGAACAGTGTACCAGAAGAACTGAAATAAGAGCATACATGAGAAGACTCAAATCCCCAAAATAGTAATTTTTGTTTGTTTTGTGATGTGGGGGCACACCTGGCAATGCTCAGGGCTTAGTCCTGCTCTTTGCTCAGAGATTACTCATGGCAGTACTTGGAGGGACCATGTGAAGTGCCAGAGTTGGAGCACATTGACTACGTCCAAGATAAGTTCTCTCTCCATTGGGCTATCTCTTTAGCCTCCAAAATGATAAGTTTTTTAGAAAACACTAATCAAGTTCACTTGATCCGTAGCTCAGTGAGAATTGCAGTTTTTGTCATGTGCATGTTTGCATAGATGAGTGCATTCTTTTGTTTGTATGAGTCATCTGTCACTTGTCTTCCCATTATTTATCGATTTGCTTGAGTGGGTGCCAGTAACGTCTCCATTCATTGGGAATGAGGTCCATTATTGTTACTGTTTGTATGAATAAGAACTGATGATGAGCTACTTATTACTACAGACACAAATATTATAAAGCTAAGGTTTTTTTAGTCCAGAATTTGAAGAAGAAAGTAGAGGTAGAAAAAAAGGGAAAGTGTGAACTCCTTACTATTTGGTAATAAGTTAATAATCACTTGTATTAGTTGTCTTCCCATTGTTCATTGATTTACTTGAGTGGGTATACCAGTAACGTCTCTATTGGCCCTTGCTGTGTACTAGTGTAGCCCAAAGGCATCTGCTCACTACGGGAACACAAAGAATCTCAAACCATTCATTCAGGTCATGGGAATGTGGTCTATTATTGTTACTCTTTTTGGCATATCAAATATGACATGGGTAGCTTGCCAGGCTCTGCCGTGTGGGTGGGATACTTTCAGTAGGAGGTAGGCTCTCAGTTCTTGCATTTACTGATGACCGGCATGGCCTCGCACGGGGAGAGCCGGTAGCAGCACTGCCCTGTGTATCTGTATCTCTAGTTCATGACTGACAGCCTGGGCGTAGTTTGTGGGTGGGTCCACCGGGCCTCCCAGTCGGGACAAAGGTA
This sequence comes from Cryptotis parvus, assembly GCA_021461705.1. NCBI lineage: Eukaryota > Metazoa > Chordata > Mammalia > Eulipotyphla > Soricidae > Cryptotis > Cryptotis parvus. Next base: position 54,056 of record JAJIBD010004549.1, on the reverse strand, counting down.
GGGAAAAGGGACCCCAGCTCCATCTGAATGGAATCCTGGTGACTTTAGCCACTAAGACCAGCATACCTGGGCTTGAAATAAGCTTTTCTATAGGGTGAGGCTCTCATGAGCTGGGCTTGAGATAGGCTTTCTCTTGGGTGGAGTGCTATTATAATTTATAATATAACTTTATTATAAGTTAATAATAAAGCAGTTAAAATCTGTAAGGAAAACTATACTTTATATAATGTCTAATGAAAAATTAACTTTTCTTTGGATATTATTAAGTCACCTCATTGTTCTCAGCTTCAAGGTGAATGTTACTGGTGGGAATTGAGGGACGCACTGAGCACCTATGAAAGTACCCAGCCAGAATGAACACTGTCTTGGCAAGTGCTTAGTATTAGAGAAGAGAGTTAAATTTCATGCTTTATTTATAGTTTTGTTTATAGCCTTTTAAAATTTTGCTACATATTTGCTTCATTTTGCTATTGTCTGCATACCTTTCTTTAGTTCTTTGTCTAAAGAACTAAAAAAAAGGCATGCATATACCTCTGTATACCCTTTTTAGTTCTTTGTCTGATGAGTGAATTTCTTTGAAATCTGGACAGTTCTTGTATTTTTTTCTAGGATGTTGGATCTTATTTAAACCTCTCTCAGCTGACCTTTTGAAACACAACTCCAGTAAAGGACAAGTGTGGGCACTGCTCGTTCTTGGCCAGATGAGCCAGCTTCCTCTGCCTTTGTTGACATGTGCACTACTGGCCTCCTCATTACTACTGGGCAGGAAGGGAAGTCAGCAGTACCCAGCAGACCTCCATGAATGTCTTTCTGGATGTCAGGTGGAGATACCTCATGAATACTTATACTATTACCGATGTGGCTGCCACTGATCCTACAGGGGAGGGGTATGAGGTCCAGCTTCGTACTCAAGTTTCTGTGGATCTGTCCTGGCACCAGGGTGGAGGGGTAATGCTGATGGGACATTTTGGAAGTTTTGGTGAGAGTGGCATTATGGTTTCTTCATTAAGCCTTTGTTGGTCCATGAGGATGAAGCCAGCTGTTTTTCCTGTGGTGTTTGACTTTAACAGAGTGGTTATTATATTAAATTATTTTGTCTTAGAGATATTTATTTCATCAGAAACATGTACTTTCTAGAGGAATAAGCATTTCCAAGGGCTTGTTTGTTGGAGGTAGGGAGACAGTCTATACCCAGATTGCCATCTCCTTCAGATCCTAATGTGGGTTATGTGTGGCTAGTCTCTTTCTTTCTTTTCTTTTTTGGATAGGAAAGTTTATTGGAATGTAGAATAGGAAAAAATAAACAGTACTTAGTCTTATTCACAGTTGTTTCCCATGGGGAGGAATGTTTCCTTCAAGTCCCTAGCTGATTGTATTCCAAGTTCCACCTTTCAGAAACATGTTCTCCCTATAATTTTATATAGCATATATGTATATATACATATATATGCTCTCTATATAGGCACCTATAAAAACATATATATTCTCTTTATGTAATTTTTAGGATTTTTTGGTTGTACTTAGCAGGACAAACAGGGGTATACAGGCTTTCAAAAAAAGTCTGGCTCTATTAATGATATCCATCCAGGAAAAGGGGCCAGTTTTGACCTGGCCCAGGCTGAAAAATCTTCACAAGCTTCTTGCCACAATTACTCCACCCATGTCCAACTTAAAACAACCTGCTTAATCCCAAACATTTTCTTTCTAGAAATTTTCTTTCTATCATGCCAGAGTCCTTAGTGGTTTTGCATATTGGCCAAATTTATGAAGAACAAATGTCTGGAGTTAGACCACCCAAGATATTTTTACTTTGTGGTTGACCATCTTTGAATTCAGATTTCTTGGGGTGGATAGGTTATTCACATTGTGAACTCATTAATATTTCCAACCTTTGTGTTCTCACACCATGATGAGGCCATAAGCATTGGGTTCTGGCTGTGTGAAAAAATGTTCCCCCAACAGTAGCATTTAAACTTTAAATAAATTCATAAAATTTGCCTCTTTGTATCAGAGTTATTATTTCTATTGTGTGCATGTGTGTGCACGTTCGCGCATGTGTGTTATTCTAAGTATCTGGTAAGCAGTGTATATCAACGAACAGGGAAGAAGCTGATCAGAATGAGTACACCAAGGTGGAGACAGCCTTCGTTTATAATTTACATTGACTTAGAGAGTCTTTATATAGCTCCATTCCTGCTTAGTTCCAGATGGATTGTACTTTCCTGTGAGCTGGGTGACAGACATTGTATAATTTATAGTCTGTTTTGGCTTGCTTTGATGAAGAAAATGTTATTATACTTCTTAAGAAAATACGGGCTGTGTAGCATGATGCAATTGTTTATGGAGGCTATAAAGTATGTTTCAGTTCTTACCTGGATAATCTATTGCCTTTCTGTATATGGAAATTGATGTTCTATCCAAAATATCCTACAGGGGACAGTAGTAGTTCTATGTGAGAATAAAGCACATGTTTATTTGAAAATCAGACGGTAAGTTCATCTTTTCCACATTAAGTTAGGTATAAAAGAAAAGGATTAATTCTATCCTGTTTTGCCTTAGCTGGGATATTTTTGTTTTAATTCAATTATTTAAAATATGTACTTATTAATATTATTAGGTAGTAAATGACCATACTTTAAAAAATATAAAATATTATTGTACAAATTGTAATAATAAAACTAGGACCCAAGTTCTACACCCAGTGGTTTTTCCAACATTCTAAAATTAATAGGAATTTTTAGAAATAATAGAGTTATAATTTTTTTCTCACAATAGTTTAGCAAAATAGTTATTTAATGATTTTTAATTCCCCTTTTTGGACCAAAATATATCTCCAAACAATATACATAATTTTATCCTATGACAGCCTTTCCAACTACCCTGATACTCTGGCCTTTTATTTATCATCTTTGGTCCTTGTACCTTGAATTTTTCTTTTAGTTTGTATCTTTCTTTGTGGAGATACACGTGCCCCCTTTTGCTTTTCCTTGAGCAAAAGGTTACAAGAGGTATGAGTACTATCACCCACTTTAGTCATAATTTAGGTTGGAAATTTTTCTTCATAATTTGTAAGACATCTCTCTATTCTCAGCACTAAAATAGTACTGCTGCAAATTAGGAACACTTCCTGTCGCTGTTCAACGAGTCTTTTTCTAACTTTCAGTGTTGCTGCTTTGAAAAGTTCAGTAATTTATGCCATTCTAATGACCACTCCTATGTTACTCCACTTCTTTGATCTGATAACTTAAATATCCCCTACAGAGATCAGATATTTCACAATAATGTTCCTTGTTATAGATTTTTAACAGTTATTTTAACATGCATTCAAGTCTTTCATAGGTAGACCTAACTTTTCTGAAATTATTATTATGAAAAAATTATTGTATTTTTTATTAACTAAATTTTTGGTAATTTCCGAGTCAAATTTTAATACTTTTTCTTAAATTTTCAATGATTTTTAATTTCTTGAGTTTTATTTTATTTAGTTTTTAGGTCATACTTGGCATTGCTCACTCAGGAGCTACCCCGGACTTAGTGTTTAACGTGACAGTGCTGGGGGCCCATGCAGGGTTACAGCTCAAATCCAGTTCATTTATGTGCAGAGCATGCGTGCCATTAGGACATCTTTCTAGCTCCAGTTATTTTTTTCTAATTAACATCTTGTATTCTGTCTTCCAGTCCTCTATAATATCTTTAAATTCTTTGACTGAATTTAGATTTTATCATCTCACATGTCTGATAAACAATTTAGTCAAAGCTACATCCATGGGGAGGAAATGAGTTTGAGAGAGGTATTCATCCTTCCTAAATAACAGAGATTCCAAATGGCATCGCCCTCGGTGTAAGTGTAATCTGGGAAAAGCACATCCCTAATCACAGACCTAAAAAGGAAAACAATCCTCTCCAATGGAGGTGCTGAATAGAAGGGAAACCAATCTGTTGAGAATTTATAACCACAAACCAATCCTCACATGCATTTGAAGCCTAAATACACAGTATGTGGGTGGTCAGAATACCTCAAGCTGAGAATTTAATTTAGGGTGATTCCAAATTGTTGGTATCCCAAAGACCACCTGGCAGAAGCAAATGTAAATCTCCGAAGAGCCCATCATTCTGCCAATCTTTAGTGAGTTCCATAATAAATTCTAAAGCAATCATGAAGTCCACAATAAAAAATAACTAAACAACTACAACTAGCAGAAATGGACTTGTGAATTTTAAGGAAACTGCCATTTGATAAACCAATGATTCCAAAATTTCACTGTATTGAAAGAATTATCTAGAACCCTCTAGCCCCAAACACTGAATATAGAGACCTAACCTGGTAAAATTTAAATTAGAATATCTGAGGATGCTTATCTGGCACCCATTCTACAATGCTTCTGATGTTTTAAAGAAAAGAATAGTTATATTTTGGTTTTTATTGGGAGGGGCACACTCAGCTGTGCTTAAGACATTGAAATATCAGGCACAATTTATAAATATATTTTATATCCTTTGTTATTTCTTATTTAAGTTAAGTTCATTAATATGTGTAGGTTGAAGGAAATTATAGTAAAGGACCCAGCAACTTTGAAAAATTACCAAATCAAATTTCCTAGGAAGAATAATTGGAATGAAAAGTAAAGGTACATTTTGAATTCAGAATTAAAAGGATCACAGTAAACTTAAAATTAAGCTACCATATGACCCAGAAATTCCATTTTTGGATAGCTAACTCCAGGACAGAAGAAATATTCTTTCAAAAGGACATATGCACACCACCATTCATTGCTGCACTCAGTACAAAAGCTAAGATTTGGAATCAACCTAGATGGCCAACAACAGAGTGAATCATGAAGATGTGGTATTTAATGTAATACAATGCAGCTGTAAGGAATTTTGAAATTATGCAATTTTCTGCAATCTGAATGGAACTGAAAGATACCATGTTAAATAAAATGTAGCCAGAAGAGGACAAACACACTTATATGTGGCATTTAGAGTAATTGAATGAGGAAATGCAATGGTTTAAAGGAGTGGGGTGCTAGATCACTCCTGGCCCCAGAGTATACAGAGAAGAAAGAAAGAAACTGAGTGAAGGGGAAGAGAGGAAGAGATAGATGAGAAGCAAAGAGGGCAGGATTCAAGGGATTTGGTACATCAGTGGTGTTAAGGAATAATGGGGCTAAATGTCCAAACCACAGTCAACAGCATGGAAATAATGACATCCAAACTTTAATAACCAAACTTAAAAGGTGCCTATCAAGATTGGCAGGCTCACTCTGGCGATGTGGGGAGAGTAGATGAGGAAACCTGGATTCCGGTGGAGATTGTGGGATTGGTGAAGGGGCATTTCATGTCAAAAACCCCAACAAAGAATAACTTTGTCATTCATGATACTTTAATATAATAAAAGTTGGGGGAGAGAAATAAAAACAGATAATTACAAATTTAAAGGAATTTTCCATACAAAGAAATGATTTCATGAATTTATTACAAATCTGAAAAAAAGTAATTCAAAATATAGCATGAGGAGGCAAGGATATGAAAGGTTTGAAAGACAGATTAAGAATCAATGAGGATCTCACACCACAGAGACTGGCACACATCTAAAACAGCAAGAACAACAAGTGCTGGCATGGATGTGGGGAAAAGGGACTCTGATCCACTGTTGGTGGGAGTGCCGGCTGGTCCAGCCCTTTTGGAAAACAATACGGGCATTCCTCCGAAAACTAGATATTGAGCTCCCATTTGATCCAGCAATAGCACTCCTGGGAATATACCCGAGAGACCGAAAAACACATAGCAGAAACACTATCTGTACTTCTTTATTCATCTCTGCGCTATTCACTTTAGCTAGAATCTGGAAACAACCTAAATGCCCCAGAACAGATGACTCATAAAGAAACTGTGGTTCATCTACACTATGGAATACTATGCAGCTGTCAGAAAAGATGAAATTATGAAATTTACCTGCAAATGGATGGAGATGGAGACTATCATGCTGAGTGAAATTAGTCAGAAGGAAAAGGATAGATATAGAATGACTGCATTCATTAATACGACATAAATAGATACCAGTGTTTTACTAAATGTGGGAAATGGTAATGGCAGATTAAAACTCACCATTGAATATACACAAAGAGACTTAAGTGATAAACTCTAAATACCTGCAGGGCTAGCTACAATGTGTAAAATAAGAGGGAGAGAGATGCAGAGACAGAGAGAGAGACACAGAGAGAAAGAGAGGAAACTGGGGTGCCTGCTATTGAGGCAGCCTGGGGGGTGGGCGGGAAGAGGTGGGGTACATTGGTGGTGGAAATGGGGCACTGGTGGAGGGATGGGTGCTGGAATACTGTGTTACCAAGAACCAATTATGAACACCTTTGTAATTGTATGTCTCACGGTGGTATAATAAAAAATTAAAAAAAGAATCAATGAGGAGCCAGTGAGAAGCCTAACATTAATCCATTTATCCGTTTAGACAAGAAGAGAGCAGAGACTAAATCTATCTTCCAAGAATTGATCAAGTAAAGGCCTCAGCTTTGGATTCATTATTAATTAAGTGAGAAGTCTCAGTTTATTCCAGTTTTTTGAATTTTTGCAGGTTTTTAATGAACTTTATGAAGTCACATTTTTAATTGAATCTCTAGATTCCAAGAAGGAAACCTATGGATAATGATAGAAAATAGATCAATACAAGGAAATTGACTCTATGTTTGGGTAAAGTCTTCTAAAATTCATTTTTAATAAAATCAAAAATATGAGACCATAACTATAAAGAAATGTGAGCAAGGATGTAGATGACCTAAAATCTTTTTTTTAAGTATTTTATTATACCACCGTGAGACATACAATTACAAAGATGTTCATATTTGGGTTTCGGTCATACATTGTTCTGGCACCCATCCCTCCACCAGTGCCCATCTCCCACCACCAACATCCCGGGTTCCCTCCCCCTCCCGCAGCCTGCCTCCATGGCAGGTTCTTTATTTCTTTCCCTTTCTCTCTATCTCTTTCTCTTTTCTTTCCCTTCCAGATTGTGGATTACAGAACATCCATTAAAAGGTTGTCATGTGTATCTTTTTTCCTGTATTTAATGCTCAGTTCTAGGTTGGTATTAGTACTTTCGACAATTGTTAGCACGCTGTTCCATTTTCTGTCTTACCTAGCCTCTGACTCCCACACGTTTGTGATAGTTTCCCCCTTTGACAAGACCTCCTGATACATGTTTCACTTGACCTTGGATATTGGTATCATAATATGTACATATATATTTATGTCATGCAAATAAATGCAGTCATTCTGTATCTGTCTCTCTCCTTCTGGCTAATTTCACTCAACATGATCTTCTCCATGTCCATCCATTTATAGGCAAAGTTCATGACTTCATTTTTCCTAACAGCTGCATAGTATTCCATTGTGTAGATGCACCAAAGCTTCTTTACCCAGTCATTGGTTCTCAGGCACTGTGGTTGTTTCCAGATTCTGGCTATTGTGAATAATGCTGCTATGAACATAAAAGTAGGAATTGGTGTTTCTGCTGCATATTTCTGGTTTCCCAGAGTAGATTCCCAGGAGTGGTATGGCTGGGGAGTTCAATTTCTAGTCTGTGGAGGAATGTCCATTTTGTTTTCCAGAAAGGCTGTACCAGCCGGCATTCCCACCAACAATGGATTAATGTCTCCTTTTCCCCATATCCATGCCAGCACTTGTTGTTCTTGCTCTTTTGGATATATGTCAGTCTCTGTGGTGTAAAATGATGTCTCATTGTTGTTTTGATTTGCATCTCTCTGATGATTAGTGATGATGAGCATTTTTTCATATGTTTTTTGGCCATTCGAATTTCTTCCTTGTTGAAGTTTCTGTTCATTTCTTCTCCCCATTTTTTGATGGGATTGTTTGTTTTCTTCTTGTAAAGTTCTACAAGTGCCTGATATATCCTGGATATTAACCCCTTATCAGATGGGTATTGGGTGAATATTCTTTCCCATTCTGTGGACTGTCTTTGTATCTTTGTCACTGTTTCGTTCCAGGTGCAGAAGCTCTTTAGATTCATCTAGTCCCATATGTTTATCTTTTCTTCTAGTTGCTTTGTTAGTGATGTTTCACCTTTGAAGATGCCTTTAGCTTTAATGTCGTGGAGGGTTTTTCCTATATTTTCTTCAATGTACTTTATGGACTGAAATCTGATATTGAGATCTTTAATCCATTTTGATCTGATTTTTGTGAATGGTGTTAGACAGAGGTCCAAATTCATTATTTTTACATGTCGCTGCCCAGTTTTCCCAACAGCACTTGTTGAAGGGCTTTCCCTTACTCCATTTCAGACTCCTTTGCACCTTTATCGAAGATTCAATTATCATGTGTTTGAGGTTGGGTGGATGACCTAAATCTTAATTTCATGTTCAGTCTTGTTATTGAGTGATAACCAGTAAGCACTCTCAGAACCACTAAAGGGAAAGAAAGTACTGTCCTCTCTATCAGGGTATCTAGGAAATAATAAATAAAGATGAATTCGTGAATATTCTCTTAAAATGTTTGTGTACCATCTACAATGTTTTTATTAAAACTTTTTAAATTAAGTGAGCTTCTATACTGTTAAGATGGTGTCTCATGCTCATAATGCCGTACCACAACCTTCCCAGTATACCATCCCTCTCCTAAGATCCCAAAGCCCTTTCCTTTCAACTCTGACCCATTAACTCAGTTCTGTGGCTCAGTTCTCCTTTTGTGTTGCCTTTGGCCCTTTGTTATTATCTTGCTATGTATCTTTCTTCTTTCTTTCTTTCTTTTCTTTCTTTCTTTCTTTTCTTTCTTTCTTTCTTTCTTTCTTTCTTTCTTTCTTTCTTTCTTTCTTTCTTTCTTTCTTTCTTTTCTTTTTATTTTTTTCTGTCTTTCTTTTTTTCTTCCTTCCTTCCTATTGAATCACCTTGAGATACACAATTACAAGGTTGTTCATGATAGGGTTTCATCCCAAACCCATCCTTTTGCAAGTGTACAGTTCTCACCACCAATGACCCCTTCCAACCTTCCACCCCCATTTCCCTCAGTCACCCACCCAGTCTGTCTCTATGACAGCACTCTCTCTCTTTCTCTCTCCCTCTCTCTCCCCCTCTCTTTTCTCGTCCTCTTCCCCTTTCCTTTTTGGGCATTATGGTTTGCAACACAATTACTGAGAGGTTATTAAGTTTGTTCCTTTATGACTTTCAACATGAAGTTTTTATCCAGAATGATAATTTCCAACTATCTTTGTAATGGTGGTTGTATATCTCTTCTTTATCCCAAACTGTCTTCCCCCAAGCACTTGAAGTAGGCTTCCAACCTTGAAACAATCCTCCTGGCCCTGGTTTCCATTGTTCTTAGGTATTAGTCTCATGTATTTGTTTTTTACATACCACAAATGAGCCTGTTATTCTATGTCTGTCCCTCTCCTGACACATTATATTCAGCATGATACTCTCCATGTCCATCCAATTATAAGCAAATTTCATGAATTCATTTTTCCTTGGAGTGGCATAGTATTCCATTGTGTAGGTGTATCATAGTCTCTTTTACCACTTATTCGTTCTTGGACACTCAGGTTGTTCCCATTTTCTGGCTATTGTGAATAGTGCTGCAATAAACATACAAGAGAAGATGGTGTTTCTGTTGTGTTTTGGGGGCCCCAGGGATATATTCCCAGAAGTGGTATTGCTGAGTATATGGAAACTCAGTTTCTAGCTTTTTGTCATATTGTTTTCCTCAAACGCCCCTATTGTTTTCCAAAGAGGCTGGACCAGTCATCATACCCACCAACAATGAAGGAGAGTCCCTTACTCCCCACATCCACACCAGCACTGGCTGTTCTTGTTCTTTTAGATATGTAAAATCTCTGGTAGGAGATGATATCTCAATATAGAGAAATTTTTATGTGTACTTTAGCTTCTTGTACTTCTTCTTTGAGGAAGTGTCTGTTCATTTCTTCTCCCCATTTTTAATGGAGTTAGATTCTCCGGGGTCCCCAACAGTACTGGGTATTGAGTTTCCTTCTACCTCTGAAGTCAGCGGGAATGGATGAAAACTCAGGAATCCGATGCAGTTTTAAAATGCTTTACTTATCACAGTTTCAGGCATACAAATCAGCAATAGGAAAAACCCTGTGCTTAGAATTTCCAGCTAGAACCCCAGCCACATGTAGGCCAAGATGGCAGCCACCACGTGTTAAGGCCCTGTAGAGAGGAGACAAAGACAAAACTCCCAAGAAGAGTGCGAGCTCACAGAGAGCCCAAAAAGAGAGAGAGAGAGCCAGAGAGGAAGCAGGCTAGTTTTACACCCCTGCAACTCAGACTTCCCACTATTATGGAAGCAGAGAGGGTCAAATGCCCTCAGGTAATTTCTCCTGCACCTCACCTAGGCCCTTTTTATTTGCTAATGTTTTGAGCCAAGATCTGCCTGGAAATGCCTTTATAGGGTAGGAGAAGGGGGTTTCTGATGTGGCATGTCTCTGTACCAAAGACTATACTAATGCCAGTTAAATATTTCCCCAAGCCTTCACAAGAGTCTCGTCTCCTTCACGGTAGTTTTGTATTTTAGCTGCCTTTGAGTTATCAGGGAGTCATGTTTGCTTGCTTGGAGGCAAACAGCATTTCTCTCTGGTGTAATTACTTAAGAGATCTAACGTGGCCAGGCAAATATGCTGGTAAGATCTAGCTAGTCCCACGGTGATTGTGGTAGCATGAGAGAATATTTATACCAGCCAGTATAGAATTCATGGTCAGGTAAACTGCCACATCTAAACTACCCCCTAACTAAGAAGTGTCCTGCAGGGGGCAATCCAGGGCAAATGCAGAGGCTCTTAGTCCTGCAACATTTAGATGTTCCATGTACTATCACTATCTTATAAAGTTCTACCATAGCTTTATGTATTTTGGATATTAACCCATATCAGATGGGTATTGGGTAAATATTCTTTCCCAATCTTTGGACTGTCTTTATATCTAGCTCACTGTTTCTTTGAGTTGCAGAAGCTTTTTAGTTTCATGTAGTCTCATTTGCTTATCTTTGTTTCCACTTGCTTGTTAGTGGTCATCTCTGAAGATGCTGTTACTTTATTGTCATGGAGGTTTCTGCCCACATTTTCCACCTTGTGCCTTAGGGACTCAGGGCTGATATTGAGGTCTTTAGTCCAATTTTATCTGACCTTTGTGCCTCTTGTTAGAAAAAGGTCTGAGTTCAGTTTTTCACATGTAGCTGCCCAGTTTTCCCAGCACAAGTTGTTGAAGTGGTTTTCTTGCCCCACTTCATTTTTCTTGCTACTTTATCACAGGTTATTTGTTCACATATTTGAGGCTCTGTGTCAGGATATTCGACTTGACTCTATTGATTTGCAGGTCTATCTTTATTCCAGTACCATGTTGTTTTAATATAGTGACTTACTTTTTAAAAAATTCATATTTAAGCTAAAAATTTTCCTTCATGAATCACTGAAAGATATACATTGACAAAGATGTTCATCACAATGTTTAACTCATACAATATTTCAACACCCATCCCTTCACCAGTGCACATTTCCCTCCAGCAATGTCCCTAATTTCCCTCCCACCCACTTCCTCCCTCACTCCCCCAGCCTATGAGTCTGCCTCTACTCCAAGGGCAGGAAATTTAGGGAACTCTTTTTTCCCCTTTTTAATTGATTCATCATGAGAAACACAGTTACAAAGTTATAGGGAGCAGAATGATAGTACAGTGAGTAGGGCATTTACCTTTCCTGCTGCTGACCCAGGTTCTTTTGTCAAGATCCTGAAGGAACGGTTTGAGGCTCTTCATATTCCTGAATCATCCAGATGCCATTGGGCTACATTGGCATGTGATAGGGTCCAATGGAAATGTTACTGGCGCCCGCTCGAGCACATCGATGAATAACGGGATTCAAGTGATCAAGTGATCAAGTGACCCAGGTTCCATCCCTATCATCCTAAATGGTCCCATGAGCACTGCGTGGAGTAATTCCTGAGTGCAGAGTCAGGAATAACCCCTTAGCATCACTGGGTGTGATCCAAAAAGAAAAACAAAGAAACAAACAAACACAGTGACAAGGTTGTATATGACTTGGTTTCAGTCATACAACATTCCAACACCTGTCCCATAACCAGTATACATTTCCCACCACTATTGTCTCCAGTTTCCTCCTGCCACACCAAGTCTGCCTCTATAGTAGACAGCTTTTTCTCTCTTGGTATCTCTCTCTCCCTCTCTATCTCTCTTTCTCTCTCTCTCTTTTTCCTCTTTAACATTATAGTTTGCAATACAGGCATTTCAAGGTTACCATGTGTATCCCTTTACCTCCTTTTAGCACTCAGTTCTTATCCAGAGTGATTATTTCCAACTAACATTGTCATAATGAAGGGAACTCTTTTCTCTATATTTAAAATGAGTCTCCAAAGCTTTTAAGGAAAGCTGTTAATGTGAGAAATTTAATTAGGAATTTCCTGAGTCCTATGTTAAAATTTCAGACTTCAGAGTAAATGAAAAAAATATTCATGAGTTTTAAAATGTTCTTTACTACGTATTTTATACAACTTTTTATTTGGTGATCCCAGCTAAGTTCTAATTTAGTTCCACATGGCCTATTTGTGACTGAGACTACATCAATAGCAACAAATATCCTGCTTATTATAGGATGGGAGGCTAATTCTTTGACCATTGAATAATTCCTCAGTCCTTGATCTCAGGGCAAGGAGAAAATCAATCACTTTACGTCTTCCAAATTCTGACATAGAGCAAACACCTGAAAAGATTTATTCCTTCACGTAATTCAATTCTTCAAGGAAACTGAAAACATTTTTAAAAGAAGATATGGTTAATCGTTCAAGAAGAAGTGTCCAATATCACCAGTCATCAGTGGAATGGAGTCAATATTAATGTTCATTAAAACAATAAGAAAACTCTTCATACTTGTTGGGATGTTATAAAGAGAACAGGGATGGATACAGGGATACAGCTTAAGTGGTAGCACAAATACCTACCATGTCAAGGCCCTGATTTGATTCCCAGAACCTCAGGCCCTGAACCCACCCCAAATATCACAGGGTGTGGACTTGACCTTCAAATATTGGAATAGCAATAGTAGCTGATATCTTTTATGGATCTCCAGCTCAGATTAGCTGAATCATGATTTCTCGGTGAAAGTCGAAAATGTGTGTTTTAATAAGTTTACCAGTTGATTCTGATCTATATTGGGATTATAGAACTACAGTTCTCAGTAGAAGTAGTAGAGCAGTTAAATTGTAATGTGTCTAGAATTTTGCTGCAGCTGGAACTGGAACATTTGGTCTTCTTGGACCTTCCACCTCTCTCCATTCCCACTTCTTGCTGGTTACTCTCTGGCATTAATAAGAGTTTGAATCTAATTAGACCCAAAATTGCACACTTCTGTTTTCTGAATTTGAGTACTCTAGGAACCTTATATACTGTTTTTCTGTGAATTTTTTATTTCACTTAGTTAAATGTGCTCAAGTTTCATTCATATTGTAGTAAGTGTCAGAAATTTCTTCTTCCTAGAAACTAAGATTCTCTTGCCCACGTTTTGTCACTTTTTCAGCACTGATGGAAAAACTTGGTGGCTTTCACCTTTAGATTATTGAGAATACTGCTGATATGGACATGGTTATGTTACAGAATAATACCGATATGGAAATATCTCCTGGAGACTCCACTTTAATTATAATATATCTCAAAATGTAGTTGCTAAATTACAAAGAAGATGACATAAAGTAAACTTTTACCTTGGGGCTGAGATATAGTACAATAGTTAAGATGCTTGCTTTGTATATGACTGACTCTGCTTTAAATCTTCACAAGCACCACCAGGAATGATACCTGAGCAAAGAGCCAGGAGTAAGCCCTAAGCACAACTGGGTGTACCCATCCGGTATTATCTTTACTTCACTTATTAAGATTTTACATGAAGTTCTTGTTTACACAGTCAAGTCAAATATGTGTTATGTTTGAGAATTGTTGAGGATTTTCGCATCTATAATCACAAGTGAGATGTCTGATACATCTGTTTTTTCTCTCTTATTTTATTTTTGGTTCTGGTGTTCAGGTAATATTAACCTCAAAGCTAAATTGATACCTTTCTTTCACCTACATTAGTTTAGGAGTAATTTGTAGTGAATTATTAGTATGGTTTGGGACCAAACCTATCAGTGCTCAGAGCTTACTCCTGGCTCTATGCACAAAGGGCATTCCTGATGGTTCTCAGAGGACCATATGTAGTGCCCTGGATTGAATCCAGGTCTGCTGCATACAAAGATAGTGCCCTACCTGCTGTACTGTCTCTCTAATCCTGTAATTATTTTTAATCATCCTAGAAATGTTTAACAAAATTCACCAAAAAAGCCATCTGGGGCAGGACTTTTATAATGTTTCAACACTAATTCAATTTATTTAATCATTGCTAATCTATTCCAAGTTTCTATTTCTTCTTGAATCAATATTTTTCCAGAAATCTGTCTCTTTCATCTAAGTTACCTCATTTTTCAGCGTAGAGTTAGTTATTCTTAGCATTCTCTTACAGCTCTTTTTATTTCTGTAAGGTTAATAGTAATATTTCCTCTAAAGATTAAACCATTTTCAGTGCACAATGTTAATAACAATGAAAAGAAAATAAACCCTTAGACTCTGACCATAGAACTGAGGTTACCAGTGCAGGCTTGTGGAAAGAAAGGGTCCTGTGAACAGTGTGGAGAGATACGACACCTTGATGTGGTGTAACATCATACCATTAAAACATACAAACATTTTACACTCTTGTAAACCAATGTTAACTCAATAAATTCAAATTATTTGCATAAAGAAACAAATGCTAAGCTAATATCATAGAAAAAAACTAGTAATTTCTAATATGGGGATTATAAACTGTAATTTGGTGGGATCTTCAAGCACATTTCCATATGGAAGCAAACTTAAAAGTTCATGGTAGTAAATTACATGTGGTAACTAAGAAATAATCACCAATGTCCCTGAGTTTTTGATTCTGAGTGGCAAGTGCACCATCTTTGCATACATAGAGGACTTTAAGGAGGATGTTTAAGGGTAAATTAATAAATGTATCATTTTTTATGTTTAATGGTTACATGATTCATAGAAACTTAAGTGGTTACCTCGAAATTCAGAATTGTGCTCTTTAAAAGAGAATCATGAAGAGCATTCATGTTGAAAGAATGGCTTTTTTGAACCTTCATGAATAGATGAGGGTTGGTTTTGTTCCACTTTTAAGAAAGATGATGAGATGAAAGAAAAAAAAACAGGGTAGAAACTTGACCCATACCTGCTACTAGAAAAGCTGGACAAAGATTGCCCATACAGTGAGTAAGAACATTCCCAGATACAGAGGGAAAAGTAGGCCTGGCACTATAGAGACACAGGAAAGAGTTGTAAATGGGAGAAGGAACAGCAGTGTGAATTGGTCTATCCAAAATGAGTAGGGAGATGATGAGGGAGAGATGCAGGACTCCAACAAACAGAACATCAGGTTGGTCTTTGAAACAATAATTGTTCCACTAGAAATTTTTTCCAGAGTTATTTTTCAGAGTTATTATACTGTTTACTAAAGTTGACTTAATAGAAAATTTTTGAGTACTTGCTTGTATAGATTTTTTCAGTTCCCAATTCATATTTTAGTCCCCAGTCTCACCTTTCAAGACATAATTCCTGTTGACTATATTTCCATACTGAAATTGACATTGAGTTCTTTTGCAGTAGATTAAGGAAATTGTTTTACACTTCATCCAAACCTATCTCGTTTTCAATGTTAGTAATTGCTACAGGAAAAAATATGAAAACAAAACAAATCCTGGAAACAATGATAAAATGTTTTCGAATGAAAGGCAATACTGGGAGTTAAATTTTATTTTGGTATCAGTTTTATCCTGTGAGTAGAGAAAACTGAAATCAGACTTCTACTCTCCTGTGAAAATTTTAAAAGACTGCATTATACCCTGAGTAGGAACTGTCTGGATGCCTGACCAGAATGTGTTCCAGCTGGTCCTTGGTTTAGGCCAGTAGAGATGTAATGTAAGTTGTAGTAAATTAGGAACATTAAGTCACATAAAAATGTCATTCTGAAACTGTTAGGACACTCACAGAAAACTGTGACTCTGAAATATGATGTGGGAAACACTTCATCTGCCCTGGGGGAGTAGGGAGTCAGCTTCCTTCTCAGAAGGTGGAACTCACCAACTAAGGAGTCCTGTGACTCTCTGTCTCAGAACTGAATGGTCACCTGCAATGAGGCATCTGCCTCTCACTGACTTGTACACCTAGGACCGCAAAGGCCAGGCCCACACTACTCATGAGGTCTTTAGCCTGAGCAGGACATGTTGGTTGTGGCAGAAATTCAATGTCAATTATCATACCAAAAACACCAGGGATATGGCAAATAGCTCTAGTCCTTGAGGTTGAACTAAACCTTGTGTTGATATTATTGCATGTGATATAATGTTTCCTCTGCAGTAAAGGATTGTTAGTATTTTGGTAAATAGCAATAAATCTCCTGGAGTGAGTTGAGTTCATTCTTTCTGTTTAAGAATTGTGCACAAGAGATTAGATTGGGGGCCGGAGCAATAGTTCAGTGTGTAGGGGATTTATTTGCCTTGCATGCAGCCAGACCTGGGTTCGATCCCTGGCATCCCATATGGTCCCCAAGCATCGCCAGGAGTAATTCCTGAGTGCAGAGCCAGGAGTATCCCCTGAGTGACACTGAGTGTGACCCAAAAAAGCAGAAAAAAAGAGATGAGATTGAAAAAGAGAGCAATAATGGAATCTGGGAACAAACCTTAGGAGACAAAGCTCAGGTTATTGAAGAGTCCACTGTAAGAAAAACTGGATCAGGTATAGTATTTTAAACTCTGTCCAACTGGACTGATATGTAAGCTTTTTGCATAAGCTCACATCTCCTGGAAGATGGGGAGCAGGGAGATGGGAGGAAAACTGGAGGGATTCTGTAGCCAGCCATGTGCTCTGTGCACCGAATGAGGTGTTTCTACAGAGAAGATCATACAGAAAGATTGGCATTCATTTGATACTTACTGTCTTACAAAAGTTCACCCATAAATATCACACCAGTCTATGTATGTCCAACCCCATTTTGGTGCGATTCCTCATTACTTCCCACAGAGGAGACTGGGGTAGTGACATATTTAAGAACTTAGCCAACTTGGTGTGATAAACACAAGACTGAGCTAGGATTTGAGATGAGGCAACAGATCTGTTCATTTCTCCGCAGTCTGTGAGCTATAGTGGTGGAGCACGAGACAGAGTGAAGAGAATTTAAAAATCCTAGAAAGTGTAGTTAGTAGTAAGAAGGGGAAATGTAGGCTCTTAGAAATTCACAGGCGCTTTCCTTGCACATGACCAACCTGAGTTTTATCCTTGGCACTATATATGGTCTCATAATCCCTACCAGGAATGATTCCTGAGAACAGAGTCAGGAGTAAGCCCCCCAAGCACCACAAGGTGTGACCTAAAAAAGCAAAAAAAAAGCACCTCGAAAGAAACAGTGACCAAGATAGAAAGACAGTCCACAGAATGGGAAAGAATATTCTCCCAATACCCATCTGATAAGGGGTTAATATCCAGGATATATCAGGCACTGGTACAGCTATATAAGAAGAAAACAGCCAACCCCATTAGAAAATGGGGAGAGGAGATGAACAGAAACTTTGACAAGGAAGAAATTCGAATGGCCAAAAGGCATATGAAAAATTGCTCATCATCACTAATCATCAGAGAGATGCAAATCAAAACAACAATGAGATACCACCTCACACCACAGAGACTGGCCCATATCCAAAAGGGTAAAAGCAACAAGTGCTGGCGTGGATGCAGGGAAAAGGGGACTCTCATACATTGTTGGTGGGAATGTCGACTTGTACAACCTTTCTGGAAAACAATATGGACATTCCTCCAAATATTAGAAATTGAGCTCCCTTTTGACCCAGCCATACCACTCCTGGGAATATACCCTGGGAAGCCAAAAACACACAGCGGAAACACAATCTGCACTTTTATTTTCATAGCAGCACTATTCACAATAGCCAGAACCTGGAAACAACCAGTATGCCTGAGAACTGATGACTGGATAAAGAAACTGTGGTACATCTACACAATGGAATACTATGCAGCTGTCAGGAAAAATGACGTTATGAAATTTGCCTATAAATGGATGGACATGGAAAGGATCATGTTGAGTGAAATTAGTCAGAAGGAAAGAGAGAGACATAGAATGACTGCATTTATTTGCATGACATAAATATATCAGGTGATCTTACCAAAAGTGGAAATTACCACAAACGTGTGGGAGTCAGAGGTTAGGTAAGACAGAGAAGGGAACATGTGTGAATAAATGTCAAAAGGGCTGATACCAACATAGAACTGAGCACTAAATACAGGCAAAAATGCACATGATGGCTTCTAAGTGTATGTAGTGCAACCCACAATGTGTAAGAGAAGGAAGAGAGAGAGAGGGAGAGAGAAAAGAGATAAATAACCTTCCATTTAGGCAGGCTATGGGAGGGGAGGGAATTGGGGACATTGGTGGTGTGGAAATGGACACTGGTGGAGGGCGGGTGCTGGAACAGTATGTGACCGAAACCTCCAAACATGAACAATGTTGTAATTGTACATCTCATGGTGGTATAATAAAATGTTTAATTAAAAACATAAAAAAGGAAAAATGGAATTTGCAGGAATCTTGAACTCTCAGGAGAAATGGATTTAAGCTGAATTAAAACTGGGTCACTAGTGGCCTTCTGGTCTTTATGGATATCAGGGTAGATTGAATATGTAAGTTGATAATGGCCAGAACATGTATAAAAAATACAACTCTGACCCATAGTTGGCTGCTACCAGCTCAGAAAACCAGCCTATTTCCTAGGTATTAGACAAGTCAGGGTGTTCTCTTTCTCTTAGTCTCTATCAGACATGAAGGAAGGCAGAATCTAGTTACCAATCAGTGCAGAGAGAAAACGGTGCCTCTATAATTTGTCTATATGTCCAGAAATCTCAGGGAATTGATGAGCTTCCCTAATTTTATTCCCACTTTGAAAGTAGCCTTAGCCAGAGAAAGTCAAATAGGCCTCTCCACCCCCATTAATCACATATGAAATCTGCTTCTATTTAGTCCACTTGTAATTGAATTGCCCATTGCCTCTGATCAGGACATACTAAAATATTTCATTTTTCTCCCCAATGGGAGAGCATTCATATTACTCTGCCTCCCTGAATCTTCAATAAATGCAAGTAATGGTGGCTGACTTCCCTTGCTATGTTGGCCTTTGAGCAAATAGCCTGTGCTTGTTATTCTCATTCATTTAGTCTTCATATAGTTCCACAGCCTTTCTGTTCTGAGCTTTCCACTAGATTAGAAGCATTGCAAATCAGTTCTTGATTTAATTTTAATAATAAATGTATGAGTATAACATAGTATATTGTGCATTTTTTAGGGAGCAAGAATATTTGAGTAAAATCTTGTATGAGGATTTCATAAATGTATGTCTCCTTGTGCTTAAAAAAATGCCTTTCTATGATAATTATTTTGAATTTAACTAATTATTTTAAATAGAAATTGCCAAAAGAACAAAGAAACTCCGATTCCAGGCACATCTCTTTGACTCCACTGTTCTCTCTGTATTAACATGTGCCTCAGAGACCTGGCCCTACGAAAGCAGGATGAGAATGCTATTCCGGTCTCCCAAAGAGGAATCGAAAGAGCTATGCTTAGAATATCATGCCTCACTCAAGTGAAAGACGACCTCGCTGTTCCAGAGTCAGGGATGCTGTCTCATTTGCCAAGGCATCAAAAATCAGATGGGCTGGACATGTAATGCGATTTGGAGACGACTGCTGGGCTAGAGTCGTACCAACTGGATCCCATGGGATGTCAAAAGATCAGGTGATTGCCCACGTAGAAGATGGTCAGATTTCTTCGTTAAGACCCTGAAGGAACGGTTTGAGGCTCTTTGTATTCCTGACGCAACCAGATGCCATTGGGCTACACTGGCACGTGATAGGGTCAAATGGAAATATTACTGGTGCCCACTTGAGCAAATTGATGAATAACAGGATGTCAAGTGATCAAGTGATTGCCCCCATTATAACTTAGAGAATGATTGTTATGTATAATTAATAACAACTTATTAATGGTAGCACTAATCATATGTTGAACACCATTTCCATTGTTTCAAGTATATTAACTCTCAACATAGCCCTGTGAGATAGGTATTATGATGTTTCCTGTTTTATAATTGAGGAAACTTGGAGCAAAAAGTTTAATTAAGTTTCCCAATGTTACATGGTCTGAAAATTATGGAGCCAAGATTCAAACTCAAGGAATTTCGGCCTAGAAACAGTTCTCTTAATTGATAAATTGAAATAATTCAATTTTAAAACTAGATTTGATATTGTCCAGTTTAGTCCTGTGAGCCAGACATCAAGTGCTGAGATTAAAGCAGAATGCTTTCTTTTGCAGGACATAAGCATTTTTTAAGTTGCCTTTAAAAAGTTCATAGTAATGAATAAGAGATTGGCTCTTTGGAGAAGGGATAGTGAGGAGTTTAGAGGGGGAGTAGACACAAGTAGGTTCTGGAATATTGTTTTTTATAGTGGGAACCAATTTCCTTCAGAGACTCAGCAAAGACACAGGAGGGACGGGGCGTTCTTCCTAGCCTGTGGTCTTCAACAAAATTTACATTTTTGGCAGGAGGGACTTAAGTGGAGTTGGGAGTAGAATGGAGGAACAGTGAATAGAAACTGAGACAGCAGTTCTATCCATCAGCATCTCAGTGTAGCTATGTATGCAAAAGGCATCTCATTGATCTTTCCATATCCAACCATTTTGAAAATTTTATTTTCAACAAGTATTGGATAGAGAAATTCACTGAAGAATTTAACTGTGGGTGGGAAAGTGGAAATTGACATTATCAGAATTAAATTTGCATCTATATAATTTATTTTGGTTTCAGCTTCTTTTTTATGGAGTAAAACAAACAATGGTTTATTGATGGCAACAGGAAAAAGTCTGGGCATGGGCATAGCTGGGACTAGACAACTTGAAATAGATGATTTCTTCTGATTCCATAACACCCAACAGATGACACTAGCTAAGAGAAGCCGAGCCAAATGGCTAGGAAAACATGAAGTGGAATTTGGAGACAAGGCAAATCTGCAACACAAAGAGCCACCACACTTGAGTCAGATCCTCATTTTAAATTTGAATGAATCACTTAAAGGGCTTCTAATTCTCAATAGCTTGATTGTGAAATAGTCTTTCTGACTCCTTTGATCTGTAACTCCTGTAATTCTAATCATAAACCCAATGAAATTTGACTAAGTGTTTTCACCTTATCTATCGCAGACAATATTAATAGTCTGCTCTAGTGGGATGAAGTCCTGTCATTCCTAAAAGTAACCCCAGGGAGTGGGTTATTGCTTTCCAAACACAATAAAGAGGCCATGAAACAAAAGTGTTTGAAATTCTACCAATAAAAACAGAGTGCTTCTTCTCTATTAATGCATTAAAACAATTCTATTAAAACTGAAAATTCCTTGCATCTGTAACTGCCAGGTCTGTCCTGGCGTTCCAAGGAGTCCACGTCTCACAGGTCAGAGTCTACATTACAAAGATGCCTCAAATGAAGAGAAAAACCTCTATGCTTTGGTCTGGGCCCAAGACTGTCATCCCTGGTGGTCGGGAGCTCTCCGTTGGCTGTAGCCATCTCTACCCCCATAGTCTCTCAGGCAGATGCAAGCCTTAAGTTACAAAAGCCTTAGCATCAAAGAATTGCTAAGTATTCATTTTTAATGTCACGAAAAGGTCACTATGATATGAGAAGTAGGTGGAACTCATATTTTGAACCTTCATTTTTTAAAACTAGTTGATACTAAAGAAAATCTAGAAAATAGATTCTTTTTAGTTTGTTTTTGTTTGGGGCCACACCTGGTGAGCTTACTCCTGGCTCTGTATTCAGGGATCACTCCTGGTCAAATTTGGGGGAACATATGGGGTGTCAGGGATCAAACATGGGTAAAGCAAAGTAAATACCTTACCCACCATTCCATCTCTCTGTCCCTGAAAATAGGTTTCTTTAAAGTATCCATTTAAATAATTATTCTGAACACTTTCCATTGTCACTGTGTATTTTTCCCCAGTGTTTTTGGAGAGTGTTTTGGTTGAATATATATATATAATATCATATATAATAAATATGAAATATATGATATATACCATACAATATATAATATACAAGAGATAATATAATATATGATGTGTATATAATATATATTTCACATATATGTGTATATATACTACCCAAAACACTATATATTATAGTGTATATATATATGAACAATTTTAGACTGATATGATCTGTTTTATATATATATATATGTCTTCTTTTTTATATAGTTGCAACTATAAGAAAAGGTTTATATCAATTTAAAATTTTTCATTAAATTAAACACTGAGATGCTCTTTTAAAAAAATTTTAATTTTATTTTTCAAATACTGTAAATTCATGAGACTATCCACAAGGAAACCATTATAAAACCTGTATTTCCCAGCACATTTAATGAAGATTAAATAAGAGGAATTAGTTAATGGGAAAAACATATTATATTTTTTACTTTTTATTAAAAATATATTTTACATTAAAGAATAAACACAAAATACCTGGGTTTTGCAATACAAAACAGAACATTGAAAAAAACTAATTTAAAAAACAAGATTTCCTGAAGAGAATGAATATCCCAGAATATTTGGCATGGCACTGAGTAGCTGTTTAGAATACATTTTGGTTCAGTTAGATGAGATGATTACATATTATAATAGAATTATTACATCAGTATGATGATTATACTGGGATATTAAACTACGAAATACCAGGATATGAAAACAAAACATCAAACACCTAGTGGTTATTTTGTCAATCATTAAGGCAAATGCTCAATGACTGAACTATGAATATTCACAGGAGATTTTAGAAGAGAGGTAGATCCAGTGATGTGTATTCATTGATCAAGTCCAATTAGTGCAATGGGGAATAGTTAAAACTACTTCCTGATTGCATAATCTTCAGCAGGTTCCTTTATCTATACCGCCATTTTCTCCTCTGTAAAATGGTAATAACAGATGTATTTATCACAATTAAAGGAGATGAGTCACTTGAAGGGCATGAATTGGTGTGTTGTTAAAGGACTAAAAGTACTAGGGGCTGTGATGGCATAGGGGTTAGGATGCATAACCCAGTTTTGATCCCTAGGGCCACATGCCCTCCTAAGTCAACTGAGAATGGCTCTGAAGACTGCTGAGCACTGTGAGAGTGGCCATGGTATTCCCCAGCACCAGAGAACCTGGGCTGCAGAACATCCTGGGGCCCAACCACTGAATTGCCAGTCTAGTTACCTGAAAGGCAGTTCGGTCCCCTAGGCATTTAAGAGGCAAATAAACAAATGAATAAATAAATAAAAGGGTTAAGAGGCAAATTTGCTTAAAGGCAAATAAATAAATTAATAAATAAAACAACCAATCTTTGCTCATTTATTTCTCTCAAGTGCCTTTGTGTTTAACAGAGAAACTGAACAAGACCATTAAAACAAAGATGGAAAGTGTAATCTGCTATCTGTACTCCTTAGAGGCTAACTAATTTTAGTTATGGATATGATCTCATTCTCAACATAAAGGTAGTCAAATAAGTACTGCTTAATCTCTAAACCAAAAGCTAAATAAAAATGTAAGGTGCAAATGTAATCATGTGGCTATGTGTTCATCCTTCATATGACTTGTTAATGGGTTTCTTGGAGGCTGGAGGAATAAAGGCAAGTTTCTGGGTTTGATCCCATGTGGCTCAACCAACTACTTTAGTCCATATTTACTTAAGTCAAACTTGGCTTGTCAGCTTGCAAACGCTTGATTTGGGGAGGAAGGGAGGTTAAATTAAGGGATCAGGAGTAGTTAAGAGAGTAGAGGAAGGGATTTAATCAAAATGATGGTGGTTACTTCAGTGATAACATTCATATATTTTTTTAAAAATAACATAAAAAAGTGACACTTTGTAAGGCACATTGGAAGAACAAAGAACAAAGTTAAATTTTGGTTTCTATGTGATCATCTTCACCCTCTCAAAAAATGAATAAAATTAATATTCCAATCATTTAAAAAGTCCATTTAAACATTTTTATTACTAGTGTCTTTGTTAGTTTGATTTCCTTAGGTAAAACCTCACATTGGATCTGCATCATAGTTCTGTAATCTTCACAGGAGGTAAAGATCTTGCTCTCCTGTTATCCCTTATGTGATGAGATCAGATTTATTTTCTCACCCAGAGAGCCAGGACAAACTTTGGTGTGACCAAGAGTCTCTTCTAATCTTTTCATCTGTCTAGACTAAAGATTCCTACTAAAACTTAATTTCTTTGATCCTTTATTAAAGGGTCTGATTTGATAAGTTGGTCTGTAACATCCTAGCTCCTTACTTTTTTCTTTGTTCTTTTATTGAACCTAATCCTCATCTTCTTGATTTGAGAAGAAAAGAGCAATCCATTTTGAGTAAAGGGCTGCAGGGTCTCTGGAATGTAATCTAATATGTTCTTCCATTCTAAGACAAAATAGCATATCCATCTTGCTTATGAATTTTGTGTAGAACATGCACATATCATCTTCTCTGGCTTGCTGAGCTCACACTAGCGTAAATCATTATGATGTGAGATTTATGAAGATCCCTCCCCGTCCTTTCAGTCTCCCCAGCTGATTTAAACTTACTGTTCAGACATCAGACTCTTGACAGATATGATGGAACTGGTACTGATAGTCACTCCCAGCTGAGTCTGTCTTTGATGTTTTATTAAGTTGATGATTTACTAGTCCTTCTTTTGACTTACATACCAACATTAAGAAATCAGAATTTACATTGGTTACAAAATCCAAATGGTCACTTTCTAGTAATTGCTTTAAACGTGATTGTTGTCAGAAGTGTGAGCCCTTTATCAAGAGCATTTTCCTACCATCAAACTAATGTTCAGATTTGGAAATGTTGCTATGATTTAACAGTGCCGCTCCAAGAAAGTTTAAGTATGCTGCTACGTAGGAAACATGATTATCCTGTGGTGTGTGTGTGTGTGTGTGTGTGTGTGTGTGTATCTTTGTCCATGTGCATGTCTGTGTAAATTAGCAAATTCTCCTGCTTTGTGTTTGTTTTTTTAGTGCAATAGTGTCACTTTATCTAAATTCTTTCAAAATAGCTCAAAATGGACCAGTTTTGCAGGCCTTCCTTCCTTCCTCTGTAGGCCTAGTGATGGTAGTATCTAATCACTGGGAAGCAGAATGCCAGATGTTTGTCAGTACACAGTCCTTCTGAGGACACTAGGAGGAATCTGACGTTTTGGATCATGGGCCCTTGTTATGATTGAAGCTTAACTGGTGGAACATCAACATTCTTTTCTTTCTCTTTGCAAAATATTTGCTGTAAAGTGTAAATAAAGAAAGAGGAGTATTTCTTCACATTGCTGTGCTCAAACATCTGGCATCTGGGCTTGTGTTTATACCCTTCTGCTCTGCAGGCTCATCCTTCAAAGCAATCTGGATTCTTCTTTCACCTCCTTGAATATCTAAAAAGTAACTTTTATGTTTTTCTTAGGAAGATGATTTTGTCCAAGCATATGGAGCATCTTAAAGTCTGGGGCCAAAATGCAAGTCACTGAAGGAAAGCTCTCCAGTTTATCTTTACAGCACACCTGTTTATATCCCCAGGGCTCCGTGTCACCCAGCTCTCTACCTCCATTCGCAAAATATGAGATCCAAAAACAACAGTTTTTTGGAACAGAACTTCACTTTAAAATGTATTTCCACCTTTCCTTGTTCCAAACAATATGATTATAATGAATCATTTAATATGATAAGGCAAATAAATAAGAACTGAGGGAGGATATTGGATGGAAAATTTAATGGAAATTGAGCAGAAAATAAGAGACGGAAAACACGAATTAAGTTTAATACACAATACATGTACTGTATACTCACTAGAGGGGAGACACAAATTTGCTTCTAAATTCCCTGGCAAACACGCAATGAAGAGAAAGGATTAAATATGAGTTTCTTTTTCAAAGGAAAACCAGCTGCTCAGGAGTAATTACCCTCTTTCCTGGAACAGAAAACTATGAGCATTGTGTGTGTGTGTGTGTGTGTTTCATAAAGAGAACATGTAAAAGGAAAGAGCAGTATCTGTCATATTTTTGTTATGAATGAAGTGATGATATTCCTAAGTACAAAATAAAGATATTCATTAAAGTAGGTGCATAGCTTTCACCCAAAGCCAACTTCCATAAACACAATTCTGTGATGTCATTTGAGAACACAATTTGATGGTATTCTCACAGAACCCAAAGTTATACTTTAGTTTGCTGACTGTTTAGCCTTAAGAATTCTTTGTAAATAATCATTTATGCATATGTTTAACAAAAAAATAATTGTTAAGCACTGGATAGGGAGCAGTTATTGTTCCTGGTGCTGGGAATGTAGCAAAATTAGACATAATCTCTTTTTCATGGAGTTAAAATCCTAAAAAGGATGGGAGAAGCAGACAATTGAAAATTAAAGTAAATAACTTTGGAGAACAGTGACATGTGACAAAAAATTAAACAGAGCAACATTCTGTAAGCAGGGTCAGGAGATGACTGTCAAGAGAGCTGTCGGGAGATGACATTTTAGGGCTGTGAATAATAAAAGGAGACAGCCAAACATCTGGATATCCCAGAAATGCCTGAAAGTGATCAGTAATGCAAATTTCTAGGAGTAGGTTCTTGCCTGATGTGTTGGAGGAGCTTATGGAACTGGAATATTCACAACCAGGCAGAAGGTAGTGGGAAGAATGTATGTGATTTTATAAAAGCCTCATCCACTTTAGAGAATGTGAAGATCATCATCTGGAAATTGTTTCATTGCTCTATGATTGTAGTGATTGTTTTAGCTTTTTTAATGTTAGATGACCTTTGGCCTACACTGGAAAAATTGTCATAGCAGTTACAGGCCTCTGTGACGTCCTGTGATTCATATGAGTTACTAGTATACAAATAATTAAGGAAGGTATGGTCATTAAAAGACCATAGCTATCAAAGTACTTGATATCAATCAATAGACCTGCAGCATGTGGAGCTAGACCACTAATCCCAGTGACATTAAGTATTCTAACACAACTCTTCACAGATCTTAGGTGTCTGCTGGATGCGGGATGCCAGCTGGTCAGGGTTAGAGGTACTGAAACTTTCAGGTGCAAAGGAGCCTCTTGAGGCATACTATTAGAGAGAGGTGGTTATTAAATCATCACTCAAGTTGAAATTCATCTTCTTGAGTCTTTAAAAGTGAATAATTTCCTTTCCTTAAGAAACTTATCTTGAGAAATGGGAAGATCAACTAAGGTTGTTAAAGCTCCCTGGTCTAGTTAAAAAATAGTTTATGAGTGCAAAAAATATAGAGAACTATGATAGCACTGGAAATGAAATATATAACTGAAGAACAAAATCCATACCATACAGCTCCAGAGGTGTTAAATGAGTCCCTGTGTGTAGAGATACACACTTCTTCCATTAATTATTATAAAGGAAGTTTAGAAATGGCAGCATATCTAGGGAATTAATAAGTGCAATTTTAAGTGACATCTTATAATAATTGATAATGTCTTGAAAACAGCTGTTACAATGACTTTTAATACTATTTTTATCATATTTTCTTAATACCATTGTGATATTAGTCTATAAGAGTCAATTAACTATCATTAAAAGATAATCTATTTTATACTAGAAGATTCCAGAAGGGAAGGCTGTTTTTAACCTGAAAACCAAAACAAATCTATTTTTTAATTTTTATTTTGTTTATTTTTGTTTTGGTAACACAACCAGATGTGCTCTGAGAACCATGCTATTTAATAGATCGAACCCTGGTCTCACACATGCAAGCACATGCTCCAGCCCTTTGAGCCATAATTATAACTATGCATATAATTATTTGTATTATAAATAGTAAAACATATTTCAATAATAATTTGTACATGATTATATTTTCCAAAGGAGTTAATTACTAAGTAATGGAAGGGGAATATTTACTAAGTAATTACCAATAGAAGGGGAATTGTATATTTGCTCTTACAAAAGCAAATATAACTCCTACTTCTATAAAATACTTTAAGTTTGCTACAAATTACAAATTGCTATGACTTCAGTAAATATTTTAATTTGTGCTTAGTATATTCTTGCTTTCCTCTAGTTAATTTTGAAATGTGGATGAGTACGTATTCCTAGCCTTTTATATGTCATTGCAAAGAAGGTCTTAGATTCTAAGATCTAGTCCTGTTTAGACTTTCCTAAATCCCCTTTTTTTTTGCCTTTTGGGTCACACCCGGCAACACTCAGGGTGCCCGGCTCTTTGCTCAGGAATTACTCCTGGCGGTGCTCAGGGGACCATATGGGATGCCAGGGAACCAAACCAAGTCAGCCGCATGCAAGGCAAATGCCCTACCCGCTGGGCTATCATTCTAGCCCCCTAAATTTCTAAAATGAAAATTTTCTCATGTTTCAAGAATGGGTATATAGGCCCAAGTCCATGTTCTGTGCTCTTCCCTTCCTCTTTGAATATCATCAACTTAAATTAAAGATTGATAGAATTGGGTGTGAGAAAACAAAATATCAAGACATTTCCAAAATCTTTCTTAACAGCCAAATTATGTCATTAGTTGGGATAAAGATTAGTTGCTTTTCAAGCAAAGAGTAACAGAAGCTCATTTATATTTGCCAGAATTTTCCACACTAAAATAATCCCATCATTCTTATGCGTTTGTAAATTCACCCCTACCCTCTAGCAACTAGCTACAGATTTCTTCCTTTGTCAGTATTAGGTGCATTTTTCTAGGATGTGCAAACTTTGGTTCTCTGTCTGTGTTGAAGAAAGTTAAGCAGACACTTGGCAGTTGTTCAGTTCTTTGTGCCAATACAGACAACCAGCTGTCCTGAATTATTCTATCAGATTTTGCCAACAAATCCTCACCTTACTTAATAGCTGTATAGACCTCACTAGCAGTGGGGCATTGGACGTAACACAAAACAGCATAATTTGCTGCACATTTGGTAAATGATCATAATGTGTCTGGGAAATCACATTATGGCCATGATGTGATTTACCATAATCACATTGTCCCTATTTTTCTGGTCCACACCTAACACGTTTTCAAGGCTCCTGGTTAGTAGGAGCCACCTCCAAAACAAAATCAGGAGCAATATATAAAATAATATTTTAGAGATAAAAGTTCCTGACAGTAATAGCTAGAATATCAGTTGGCTTTTCTGAGCCAGGAGTCATGCTGAGAAACTTGTGTGCTTTATTTCATTCTTTCATCACAGAATCCCTGTGCTCTATTTGTTATCATTACCACAATGATGGGGATACTGTTGGTTGTTTCCTCTGATCCATTCCACTCTTGCGTTCCCAACTTCACTCCAAACTTCTTAACCATGTGGTCTTCCATGATTTTTTGACATTTTTAAGTTCTATGAGCCCCGCCTGACTTAGACCAACCTTCTGAATTCACATCACTGCAGTTAGTCCAGGAGCATACAGATAACACAAATTAAGCTAGAGTGGACCAAAATATCTGAGACATTCTCATATCCCCCAGAAATAAGCAAGACAGGATTTCCCTTCAAAAGACACAGGTAAACACCTCGTGCCCAGAGAGACAAAGAAGGAAGAGCCACCTGATAGAACTAATAAAAGCAGAGAGCAACAAGAATTTTTAGTTCACAGAGCCAACAAATTAAAGCTGAAATCTATGAACTTTTCAATAAGTAGGGCAGAGAATTTCCCTCATTAAAAATTATCTTAAGTGTTAATATTGTGTAATGTTTTCTTTATTTTTAAATGTATTTTTACTGTAGCTTAGGTAACATGGTAGTGTTAATGTTTATGGTTTTAATTAACACAGTTATTCCATATTCACATTCAACAATGTACCAAAGAGTAAGTTTAAGCTCTTTTAGTCCAGCTCTTCTTACCCTCCTAAACTTCTCCCCCACTACTGCCTGGTAATTTCAATTTTATGCTCTAAATTCAAGAGCCTGCCATCCTTTGATACTATGACCTTGTTTTATTTCTCTCTATACCAAGATGAACTTGATCATCCAACATTGCTCCCTCTGACGTATTTACTTTTATGTTACATCCCCCAGTTCTATCCAAGTTGCAACAAACTGCAAACCTTCATCTTTCCTTATAGCTGTGTAGTATTCCATTGTGTCTGTATACTGTATACCATCATTGGGCATTTAGTTTGTTTCTACACCTTGGCTATTGTACTTAGTGCTGTGGTGAACATAGATATGCACATATGCTTTAATTGGTGTTTTTGTGTTCTTGAAATAGTTGCTGAGCAGTAGAACTGATGTCACGTGGTAATTATGTTTTTTTTTTTGAGGAATGTCTCTACTGCTGTCCAGAGTGGCTGCACCATATAATACCCAAACAGCGAATGCGGGTTCCTTTGTCACTACATCCCTGCCATCACTAGTTGTTTTATGCCTTTTTGATATATGCCATTCTCATTGATGTGAGATGATATCTCATTGTCATTGTGCTTTACCTTTCCCAATAATAAGTGATGGTGAACACATGTTCATATGCCTGGTGGTAGCCCATATGACCTCTTTGGGGAAGTAGCTCTTCTCCCAAATTTTGATGGAGTTATTTATCTTTCTGTTGTTGAGATTTGTGAGTGCTTCATATATCTTGAGTATATTTTGGATGGGATGCAGATCTGTCCCCTATTTGTTAGATTATATTTTTTAGCCTACATTCTTTTTTTCTTTGGTCTTGCAAAACCTATACTGGTTTGATGTAATCCCATTTGGTTATTTTGATCGAATGTTGATTTTGACAGAAAGGTTGGTTGTGACATATGTATTTTAACTATCAGTGAATGCTTTTCTCATAGTAGGTTAAAAAGTGAGGATCTCATGAAGCATGTGCCTTCAAACTTTAATACTGAGGAATATTTTTGTTGTATTGTTTTAAAATAATGCTTGTCTTGTGCTTTATCATTGCTATTCAAGAATACCTGAGACATTATTTTACATAAAACCAATTAGAGAATTCTAATTCCTTCTAATTTTTTATTCAGTATGTTTAAACTTGTGAATTCTTGTTTTCTCATAAATATAAGTGGAAAGGGCAGAGTAGTAGTGCAGGGAGTTTTCCTTACATGTGGTGACTGGGTTAGATCCTTGGCACTCTATACAGTTTACCAAGCCCTGCCAAGTGTGATCCTTGAGCACAGAGCAAGGAGTAAGTCCAGAACACCACTAGTTGTGGCCCCAAATGATAACAACAAAAATAAATCATTTGTATCACTTGTATCACTTGTCTTCCCATTGTTCATCTATTTGCTCAAGCAGGCACCAGTAACATCTCCATACATAGTCCAAGGGCATCTGCTCGCTCTAGGAACATAAAGAGCCTCAGATCACTCCTTCAGGTCATGGGAATGAGGTTTATAATTATTACTGGTTTTGGCTTATCAAATATGACACAGGTAGCTTACCAGGCTCAGCCGTGCGGGTGGTGTACCCTCAGTAGCAGGCTCTCATCTCGTGCATTTACTGATGAACCTCAATGGGGAGAGATTGGCTTTTATCTTTGGTGGAGCTCTGATGAGCTGTGGAGTCGGATGTTGAAAATGGCGGCCCTCATTGTGTGGGGGGTTCGTCTGGTTTTTTGTGAGGCTCTGTTGGGATGGCAGACCAGGGCTAGAACTCACCTTCCCTCCCAGGCACCTCATGATCAGCTGAGCACAGGGAGAGCTGGTAGCAGCTCTGCCCCATGTGTCTGAGTCAACAAAAATAAATGTAAGTAGAAAATACATTTCTTTCCTAAATATTTTATTTGTAACCTATGAGATTTCTTATGTTTGACTTCCTTTGCATTTACTCAAGTGAAATTTTAAAATTTGACTTGACTGTATATTTAATTTGAAATCATTTTGATGAAGAATTTCAAATGTCTTTGCAGTCATGTCTTAAGATATATTAAAAGCATGCAATTATTGTAGAAATGCATTTTTGTTACTTTCATTCAGTTAAATGATACAAACATAAGGAGACCCCTGCTACTGTCTCCTAACTCATTCTTCACCTCTGAGGGAACAGAGGTATGTTCCCTCATATGTATGCTATATTTATTTTACATGTATGTTACAGTTATGTATGTTACATTTATTTTGTACATGATATTAAACTATGTGAATACATAAGGACAAATTGCATTATAAAATGTTTTACATTTTTATTTTTCTCCTATATTTAGTCAAATTTACCTCTAATAAAAAATTAAATATTTGCCAGTTATTCTCAATTCTTGCTACTGGTTTGAATAACTTAGGGGGGGAGAGAAAGAGGAACATGAGTGTGTGTGTGTGAGAGAGAGAGAGAGAGAGAGAGAGAGAGAGACAAATTAATGTTTATAATCTCCATGGCAGTTTTCAATGAAAACTCCCTCAGGAAGTTTGGGGCTTTGGAGGGTGGGATGGAAGGAGTGTTACTTGGCAATAGTCAACCAGGATGGATAGTTCAGTTCTCATATCTAGCAGTGTCCAGGGGCCTCCAATACTATTCCCAGTAGTGCTCTGGGGTCATCAGGGACCTTATACTTACAAAGCATGGGCCCCTGATCTTTGAACCTCAGTGGAAATGTGTATCATGATAGAAGTTGTAGAGCCTGTTGATGCCTTGTCAATATACTGGTCAGACCTGAGATAAGACTTTGTGACTCAACAGTGAATCCACATGTCACATAGAACACAGTGCCTTCAAAACACAAATGAAAAAATGCTCATCATCACTAATCATCAGAGAGATGCAAATCAAAACAACAATGAGATATCATTTTACACCACAGAGACTGGCACATATCCAAAAGAACAACAACAACAACAAGTGCTGGCGTGGATGTGGGGAAAAGGGGGCACTCATCCGTTGTTGGTGGGAATGCCGGCTGGTACAGCCTTTCTGGAAAACAATATGGACATTCCTCCAATGACTAGAAATTGAACTCCCATTTGACCCAGCTATACCACTCCTGGGAATGTACTCTGGGAAGCCAAAAATATGCACCAGAAACACCATCCCTACTTTTATGTTCATAGCATCATTATTCCCAATAAGGAGACAACTTAATCTAGGTAAGAAGAATGAAGAAGAAGAAACCAAAGGATAGGACAAAAAGATAACTCAAAGGACAGATGGTCCTCCTGCACTGCCAGGAACAGCCCCTAACATGGAGCTGAGAGTAGTCCAAAAATCAAAACAGTAGTGATTATTATTATAATGTAAATTATTAATTAGAAGATATAAATAGAATTTTTATGCCATTTCTAAGCACCAATTCTTCTGAAAATTTACCAACAGACTTTGCTGAACAAGTATAGCTTTTCAGAACTTTCCACGGCTCACCCTTTTTCATCTATAAGTTAGATAATTGTTAGATGAAATCTAAAACTAGTATATATCATATAATGTGTCCTTAAATCACAAATGGTTTGCCATGCATTCAGTTTTACTTTATAAAACTGTTCATTGTCTTGCCCTTGCAAGTCCAGTTCTCTCTTGAACATGTATCTCATTTGATTGTTTCTGTGTCACTTTTTGCTTGTCTTTTGAACTCTAGAGAAACTCTTGTGCTCTTTTGAAAACATTTCCTCTCTTTCTCTTCTCGCATAACTAATTATAAGTTTTGTTCAATAAAACTATATTGCTTAGCCAAAAAAAAAAAAAAAGGTTTGTTAAAGGCCTGGGAGAGAGCTCAATAGGCTGGATGCATGATTTGCATGCAAGAGACTCAGGTTAGCTCTCTATTAGGAGTATCTCCTAACTCTTCAAAACCACACATACACTAATGGTTTATTGATATTCAGATCTTTAAAACTGTGAGAGGTCCTGGGGATCACTGGTTCATGCTTTCATTTGTCAATAAGACAACTGGGGGGGGGGGGGGGGCTGACAAGATTTATGTTCATATCAGTGATCTGCAGACACTGGAATTGGAACCAATTTCCCCTGAATATGTATTTCATATTTTTTTATCCAACTCCAAAAATAAATGATAATAAAGTATATTAAGAGGGATTAGGAAAGGATGATTATAATGGCTAAGTTCAAGCACCAAAAAGTTCCTCAGGTGACAATATTTCTGAGTTAAGGAAAAATGAAATTTTTATTACTAAGAAAAAATATAGATCAACTCAATGTATGAAATATTAATGTTTGGTGCTCAAATTTATTACTGAAAGTGTATTATGAGGAGATGGAGAGATACTAGGCGTTAATGTAATGCTCTGCATGCAGCCCACACCTGTTTCATTCCCAGCACCATATGGTCACCTGAATGTCATTTTGTATAGCCCCAGAGACTCCCAGACACCATTAGTAGGAGCCCCTGAACCTCCTGAACACTGCTTGGAAGCCGCCCCAAATGGAATAGGAGATAGGTCCATTTTTTATGATAAGGGAGTAAAAGAATAGCAAGTAATACAAAAACATAAAACTGTAATAGCAAAGTTAAAATATGACAGTAGGTAAAAAATTTTTACAGTAATAAAGAAAATGGAGAATAGGATCATATGGTTTTTATTTTTTCTTTTATTGATATGATGTATTATGTTGATTGACTTGCGAATGTTGAACCATCCTTGCATTCCCGGGATGAATCCTACTTGGTCATGATGTATAATCTTCTTGATGAGTCTTTGGATTCTGTTTGCTAGTATTTTGTTGAAGATCTTAGCATCCCTGTTCATCAGGGATATTGGTCTGTAGTTTTCCTTCTTTGTGTTGTCTCTCCCTGCTTTGGGTATCAGGGTGATATGTGCCTCGTAGAAGCTGTTTGTGGAGTGTTTCTGTTTCTTCTATTTCCTGGAAGAGCTTGAAAAGGACTGGCAGTAGGTCCTCCTTAAAGGTTTGGTAGAGTTCACTAGTGAATCCGTCTGGACCTGGGCTTTTGTGTTTGGGCAGACTTTTAATTACTGTTTCTATTTCCTCGATGGTGATAGGCTTATTCAGGTATTGGAGGTCTTCTTGTTTCAGCCGTGGGAGGTTATAGGACTTCAGGAATTGATCCATTTCTTCTAGGTTCTCATGTTTCACGGCATACAGGCTCTCAAAGTAATCTCTGATGATCTTTTGGATTTCTGTGGTTTCTGTTGTGATGTCACCCTTTTTATTTCTGATTCTGTTTATTTGGGTTCTCTCTTTCCCTGTCCTTACAAGTCTTGCCAATGGTTTGTCAATCTTGTTTATTTTTTCAAAAAACCAGCTCTTGGTTTCATTAATCTTTTGGATTGTTTTTTTTGGTTTCCAACTCATTGATTTCCTCTCTAAGTTTTATTATTTCCTTTTTTTCTGCCTGGGTTGGGCTCCTTTTGCTGGTCTTTTTCTAATGTCTTCAGCTGTGTAGTCAGGTTATTTATGTGGGCCCTTTCTTGTTTCCTGATGAATGCTTGCAGGGCTATAAACTTCCCTCTTAACACGGCTTTTGCCGTGTCCCACAAGTTCTTATAATTGGTGTCTTCATTTTCATTTGTTTCCAGAAATCTTTGGATTTCCTGTTTGATTTCTTCTATGACCCATTTGTTGTTCAGGAGTGAGCTGTTCAGTTTCCAGGTGTTTGGTTTGACTCCCTGTTTCTGTGTACGGTTAACTTCCATTTTCAGTGCATCATGGTCTGAAAAGATAGCTGACACAATTTCTATCTTTTTAATTTTATTGAGGTATGCTTTGTGGCTCAGCATGTGGAGAATAAACCTAATCTTAATCACTTCTGTATATTATGGGATTCATTTTCTTAAGCATGGCAACTAATAGAAAATACTCATATTTTTGGGGGGTAAGGCAAACTAGCATATCTGGAAATTATTCTGCACATGAATACATCCTTGAGCTTTGTTGATGGGAGCTTGGTGTGTGGTCACATGTGGTGTGCATTGTACAGCTCAAAAGGCACCATTCACACAAACTGTGATGGAAGTGACTTATCCTAAAGGTGAAAAATGCATGACTTACTCAATTCATGTTGCACCTCTGTCTCATAGAAGCTATTGGCTAATTTACTGTTGTGTACCAAAATAGTAGGTAAGTATCTTCCTCTTCTTTTCCAGGTATAATTTGGAGGTACATTATAGATTTGTTATAACAATGTGAAACAAGATGGTCGTGGAAAGGTCATTTTCTAAAAGACCAACCAAGACACACACACATGTCCTAAAGCTGGTTACCTGCTATGTGGACACACACAGACATGGAAATCCAGACAAATGGAGATGAAGATTTATTTGTAGAGTATCTGTGTTACTTTAAACAAAGGGCACAAAATGCTTTCCTAAAAGGTCATCTTTTAAATATCTTATTGACACACTGTGAAATCCACTCACTGGTGACTAGCCCAGTTACTACACCTAAATAAATAGAGAAGAAGGGTAGCCCCATGAAACACTTAGGGAAGAAATGGAGAAACTTGCGGTTTCTAACCTCAGCTCTGACCCTAACGTGGTGTGTGGTCCTGAGAAAGCCATTTAACCTCTTGATGGCTCAGATTGCCTTTACAGTGTCAAATTTCAGGGTCTGGGGGGCTGGGGGTAAAGTGAGGATAGTTTTGGAATTATCTCTTTAAAACTCAAGAATTCTACTATAACAAATGGGCATTCTCTAAATGTAGAATAAAATTAACTTGTCAGTAGGAAAATATTTGGACTCTTTGTGGGGAGGAATTTGAGTGATTTAAAAATTTTGATGTCAAAGTCCTTTAATTTTTTTTCTCTCTAAGAGGACAATGTAATATATGTGTCAGTTAAGAAAAAAATTAATTAAAGGAAAATAGATTCTATAACAATATTCTGTACATTAACATTTACACCAATTATGAAGAGCTACAATGTGATGTAGTCACAATGGTCTCTCATGTGGTTTATAAAAATGTACTAAAAATAAGACGCTTCTATATAAACAAGTCAGTTTATATAAGAATAGTAAAGAATGTTTCTAAAGAGCTCATAAAAAATTTTAACAATTCCAGACCAAATTGTAACTAACAATTTTTATCCATAATAATTCTACACAAAATATAGACATGTTAACAAATACAAACACTTAGAAAGCTTACTCTTTGGTTTTCTGTGCTGTATGTAATTAGAATAAATTTGAACTATATCTCACATTTAAAATAGTTGCTATTCATTAAGCACATAACAAGTATTTAATAATTTAATATTAAAAGTAATTGTATAGTCTTTAAAACTCAACAGAAAGGGGAAAGTGCAGGAAGACTAATTGAGGGATGTTTTAAAACCAAGACGAGAGCTAGTTCAGTGGTTAAGAGCACATGCTTTGCTTGTCCAGAGACCCAAAGTTCTATCTCCAGTGATCACCTTGATCACCACTGGGAATGTCCTGGTATCCCTCAGAACTACGGGGCCTAAACAATGAATACCCTTCAGCCCTGTGACAGAGGATTTCCTGGTGTGTACTTCCCCAAGAGGAGACACTCAAAAAAAAAAAAAAACCTAGAGAAGAGATTATGCAGTTAGAACTTCTATTATATTAGCTTTTGAAATGAGGAGGAGACTCTGGTAGAGATAGGTTGAGTGACTTGGCAAATGCAAATAGACATTAGAGAGTCTCTGTTGTGGAGCTATGTACTTTATAAGAGGTACTCATGGCTCTGCCTTAAAAGCCAAGCAGGTGTTCATTCCAGCAGACAAATCAGAGTGGGAAAGGGCTTTGGGAAATTTGTTACACCAACTTAATTTTGAGTTTATTCTTTGAGCTATTAACAAGGCAGGCCAAAATAGGTTTCATCAGCAATACTTAAGCAGTTT
Organism: Cryptotis parvus; assembly: GCA_021461705.1. Lineage (NCBI taxonomy): Eukaryota > Metazoa > Chordata > Mammalia > Eulipotyphla > Soricidae > Cryptotis > Cryptotis parvus. The sequence goes on along the minus strand of JAJIBD010004549.1, from coordinate 16,138 downwards.
AGGCTGACTGTGGTACTGCTCAGAAAGGAGAAAAGGAAATTCACAATCCCAGTTACTGTGGCTAAAAATGCTTATCACATGGTCATCTGCCTATTTTGTTTTATTTTATTTTGCATATAAGACCTCAATTAAAACTAAATATTATTGGAGAGTTAATTAGTTTTTCTCTGATGAAAGCTGTTCTATTTACTAAGAACTGTTTTAGGTGTCAGAAACACAAGCATGACAACAGATGAGTTTGCAGCTTGGCAAGGGTACTTGACGTTTATACAAAGGCCTATGTTATAGGAAGAGCTTGCACAGACCACACAGACAAAGGGCTTGGAACCAAGAGGCACCCTTGGTTATAAGGAGTCGGGTAATGAAACGGAAAGACAGCAGGTTGACACCATCCGGCATGACACTAGACATGAACGTGAGGCTACACCTGCATGAACTGTCTGAAGTTGCTTCTGGATGTGGACAAAGCTTGGGAATAATCATAAACTAAAACCAAATAGAAGAACTGCCTGATAAAATTAGTTGAGGGACGAAATTATGAGAGTCATAGTAAGACATACTAACCACGCTTCTGATAAGTCATTAAATTTTGTTTTAAAACAGTTAAGTGACATGATTGATGTGAATTTACAAAATCACCTTTAAAACTGGACAGGAGAAAATGGCAGTGGCAACTCAAGTTATGTTTTTCATGTAGAAAACAAGAAAATAGATGTAAAAATCAAGAGTACAGGAATTTATAAGTGACAAAATTTACAGGATTTTGTGAATCCTGTGACTATGTGGGACCAGAAGGGGTGAGAACCAAGGGACATCAAAGTTGACTTCCAGGTTTCTTATTTTGTGGGGATGAGTTGTGTATAACATTGAAAAAAAAAAGAAAGAAAATAAGTGGAAAAGTTTATTTGAAGTGGAGGACACTTATGTGCCAAACTAAATATATATGAGCATGCCTCATGTGGTCCAAAAAATAGAAAAAAACAGATGTCAATAGGTGATAGTAAGCCTGTGTGGCGTTTTCAAAAGTGGTGGATGACTAAGCCTTTGATACAGAGTTTGGAGGGGTTGTTCACAGAGAGATAACAATATATTGGAATATATCACTTTTGTTACTAAAAGAATACATCATCTGAACAAAGCAGATAAAGGAATCAGTGGTCACATTTGAATCACATACTTAGGACTAGGAACATTAGAGTTGGCAATTTTATAAATGCAGATTGTTGGGCCCTGCCTTGTCTTAATGATAGAAAAGCATGAAGACGGAATTTAGACATCTATGTAACAAGTAATCCTGTTAAACTGTAGAGCATGAAAGCTACTAATTTGCGAGTATGAAAGAGTCATCAAGTGAGCAATCAGAGAATAGGAGGAAGACCAAGAGATGAAACACCACTGAAGTTTTCATGGAATTTCTGGCATAATCATTGTCTTTCAACTATTTTAATTATGAAGAGGACTGATTAGTAATCACTGGATCTACGCATTCCAAGTTTTGTGAGAGTTAGTACACTGAAAAAAAATTAAGAGTAGATTTTAACCAGTGGAGGTAGCCACTCCAATGTCAAGATAATGGAATGGTGGTACACACTTATTCAGTAATTTTGTTAAAGAATAAAAATGTTAATGTGTTAATCACACTTGTGGGGTGCAAGGCATCAAGGACAGTATTATTTTTGAAGTGAAAAATTGTGTTGTTTTTATGCTGATGTTAAATAAAGTTTTATTATGGGACAAGGTCCTGAGATGATAATTGGATGGGATGGTGTGAAAGGGAGAAATATTGTCCTCTCCTCTCTGAGTACAGTGGATTTAATGAGCATTAGGTTAAATATATGGTGAGAACGGACAGATCTTGAGGGAATTCATGCAGTAGATTCTTTTCTTAATGAAGCTATAAGTAGGGATGTTTTCTTTGAGAATTGGCAAAACTAGGAGAATTTGAGAGTAGTCATGGTTTGAGAAAGAGCTGTGGGAAGGGGAGTAGTGGAGGAAGTCTGTCAACCAGACCTGCCAATGACCTGTCAACCAGAAATGGCCTCAGTTTCCTCTTACTCTGTTCTTTATTAGCTTCTCATCTATTTCTTGTTGCGTTATGTCAACATATTCGTAATGCCCCACCTTGTGGTCTGGCAAAGAGAAAGCTTCTTTTCCTTGAGATACTCACTCAACTCAGATTCAGGTTGGAAATCAAACTCAGATGAGCGGAATAGACAACAGAGATGCTCTTTATCCAGTTTAGTTCACCCTAGAAAATTTGCTAAAGAAAACAGTGTAGAGCATTGTTTGACAACTTATAAAGATCTGAGGAAAGTATCAGGTGTTAGATCTGAATATCCAAGAATGATGATGATAATAATACCAGAATGATTTAATAAATAAGATGCTGGTGAATGTTAGAATCTGTTTATCTGCATATCAGCTTTATGGTGTGTTTGCATACCCTGAAATGAATTAGGTGAATGCATTTTCCAGATCTTCACAGTATTATAAAGCATGTAATGGCATTTTAATTTATGTAGTCTAGACTTGTTATCTCATACTGAAATTAAGCCATCAAACTCACAGAATTTCCCAGGACACGGATTTCCCATATGGCCATTTTCACTCATCCATTTTGTCCCACCAAAATACACATTATTCACTGATTTCAGACCTAAGAAGAGAATGAAGTTATATTATTGGATGACTAGATATATAGGAAAGAATTCTTTTTTAAATAAACAACCCAGGTTTTACTTACAGATTTCCAAATAGATGGCGTTTTTGACCAGGGATCATTTAGGTTTTTTGTAAAATTGCTCTTTGAAACCTATTATATGCAGAAAAATGGAGAAACACACAATTCAGTTAGAAAAGGAAAGTGTTCAAAATGGATAAACTACTTAATATCCACCATAATTTCAACTGTTAGCTTTAAAGTTCATGAATTGACTCTGGGAAACAAAAAAATATCAGATAGCTAAATATAAACCTTTTAGTTCACTGCCTAAAGTCTCATTAAAACTAAGAAGGTCATGTGGAAGGGGTTAGGAGCATAACAAAGGAATACAGAAAACATGTGTATTGACTTCACATCTTGGAATTTAGGCATGTTTAAGAATGGCCCATTATTCCTGGTGACATTCCTCTTTATAGAGACTGTCTAAAATGACCATTAAGTAGCTTCTGCACATGAGCTTTTAGCAAGACTGAAAACAAGACTTTTCATTAATTGTAATTCTGTTCGTTCGTTACTATTTTCATTCATAATCTAGTGACCAGCTTTTCATTAATTAGAAAGAATTTTCTATTTCAGTTAGTAAATGTGTTCCAGATTAGAAAGCATTTTATGTAAAGTTAGTGGATGGTGAAAATTTCTTTTTTCTTATATAAAAAAAAAGTTTCAGGGGGACCACACTTGGCAGTGAGCAGGGAGGTGTCAGGGATTGAACCCCAGTATTTTGCACATTGCTCTACCTCTTGAGCGCCATCTCTAGGCCGTGAAGACCTCTACATATTAAAGACTTATCTTCAGATTATAAAGATTATAAAATTGCCCAACTGTCTAACTATACCAATAACATATTTATTTTAAAGAAAATTTTCCTCTATCCTTTGTGTATGCTATGTATAAACACAGTACCTATGGTTGTATATAAAATGTTACTCTCTAGATTGTTTTATTAGTAAGTTCTTTGGAATAGATAGAAAACTATAACATTCTGCTCAAGTTGAAATGGAAGACTTCAACCAATATACACAATACATGCTTTTTCTTGGGGGCGTGGGCACACCTGGTGGTTGGTGGTCAGGAGTTACTCCTGGCACCGTTATTTTCTTTTTTGTGGTGATAATACTTGCATATCTAGTAAGTCTTATTGGTGGAATTATATTTAAAAGAACCTAAGGTATCAAAGTTTGATTTTAAGTCAGAGTATCTATTAGAGTAACTTACAGTTAAACCTAACTTTGAGATGGGTGTTTTAATGACATCAACAACGGTCTCTGAGTTTTTAACAGAAACTGTTTTGAACAGAAAAAAGAAATATATAAGGACTTTGTAACAGATGAACGAATCATAGCCAAGTGATTAATCCCTCCACCAGTGCTCATTTCCCACCACTAATGTCCTTGATTCCCTACCCCTTTCCCTAGCCTGCCTCTATGGGCAGGTTCTTTATCTCTTTTCTCTCTTTTTTTCTCTCTCTCTCTCTCTCTTTCTCTCTTCACTTATAAATTGTGGATTGCAATACATACATTTAGAGGTTATCATGTGTATCTTTTTGCCTGTATTCAATGTTCAGTTCTAGGCTGGTATTATCCCTTTTGGCAATTATTAGCACACTGTTCCCTTCTCTATCTTACCTAACCTCTGACTCAGGAATCACTCATGGTAGACTCAGGAGATCATATAGATTTCTGGGAATCAAACTTGTGAGAGTCATATGGAAGGCAACTATCCTACCTGTTTTTACTGAAAAACAAATAAAACCATGCAGTGAACAATGTGATTCAAATTCAAACAACAAAGATTTTTCCTCTAACCTACCTCCTGTTCTGAGTTAATCACTGCATTGACCAATATCTATCTTTTTAGAATGGGAAAGAATATTCACCCAATACTCATCTGATAAGGGGTTAATATCCAGGATATATCAGGCACTGGTACAGCTATATAAGAAGAAAACAGCCAACCCCATAAAAATGGGGAGAAGAGATGAACAAAAACTTTGACAAGGAAGAAATTCGAATGGCCAAAAGGCATATGAAAAAATGCTCATCATCACTAATCATCAGAGAGATGCAAATCAAAACAACAATGAGATATCACCTCACACCACAGAGACTGGCCCATATCCAAAAGGGTAAAAGCAACAAGTGCTGGTGTGGATGCAGGGAAAAGGGGACTCTCATACATTTTTGGTGGGAGTGTCGACTTGTACAAACTTTCTGGAAAACAATATGGACATTCCTCCAAAGACTAGAAATTGAACTCCCTTTTGACCGAACCATACCACTCCTGGGAATATACCCTGGGAAGCCAAAAACACACAGAGGAAACACATTCTGCACTTTTATTTTCATAGCAGCACTATTCACAATAGCCAGAACCTGGAAACAACCAGTATTCCTGAGAACTGATGACTGGATAAAGAAACTTTGGTACATCTACACAATGGAATACTATGCAGCTGTTAGGAAAAATGAAGTTATGAAATTTGCCTATAAATTGATGGACATGGAAAGGATCATGTTGAGTGAAATTAGTCAGAAGGAAAGAGAGAGACATAGAATGACTGCATTTATTTGCATGACATAAATATATCAGGTGATCTTACCAAAAGTGGAAATTACCACAAATTTGTGGGAGTCAGAGGTTAGGTAAGATAGAGAAGGGAACATGTGTGAATGAATGTCAAAAGGGCTGATACCAACCTAGAACTGAGCACTAAATACAGGCAAAAAAATGCACATGATGGCTTCTAAGTGTATGTAGTGCAACCCACAATGTGTAAGAGAAGGAAGAGAGAGGAAGAGAGAAAAGAGATAAAGAACCTGCCATTTAGGCAGGCTATGGGAGGGGGAGGGAATTGGGGACATTGGTGGTGCGAAATGGACACAGGTGGACCGGCGGGGTGCTGGAACACTATGTGACCAAAACCTCCAAATATGAACGACGTTGTAATTGTATATCTCACGGTGGGATAATAAAATGTTTAATTAAAAAAAATGAGTTTTCTTTGCTTTGTGGTTGGGTAACAACAGTTTCTAGGGGCTACTGCAGGTGATGCTCAGGGGATTGAATGTGGGCCTTCTACTTGCTCAGGATGCATGCTAGCTCTTTAAGCTACCAAATTAGCCTGAATTTTCTTTGTTTTATAGTAGTACAAAGAGTTTTATGTTATTTTCTGTGTGCCCAGAATATACAGTAAGTATAAGAAAATGGTCCATTTCTAATAGGTCAATTGAAAATGAGAAAACCAGAAATATTTTTCCGAGGTCCAAATAGTCTGAAGCTTTAAAATTTTATCAAAACGTTTTTATTTTTATCAGTGTCTGTTGTATGTCATAAATGTTGTATACACTTGTCAACACTAATGCCATTTAAATAAAGAAAAATGACCACAGTACTCTGGAATTTAATCTATAAGAAAATTTATCTATGCTGTTTTCAGTTTCTTGATTTAAATTGTTATCAAAATAGAGAGAATGTTATAAAGATTTCGCTTTTGTTCAGAAGGTATTATAATTTTCTAGTTTATTTACCTTTCAGATTTCCTAGGAGAAAACAGAATTAAAATTTGTAAAACACTGCCCTCTAATGGATAAATATTTGTGTATTAATCAAAAAGGAAAAAGTACTTGAAAGATACAAAAAACTTTAACTGCTTTCTTAATGCTTGCATAGATTACAATGTAATCTATGTTAAATGATTCTTACAGTAAAACAAAAGGGATCTTTTTACACTATAATATAAAGTTTTTATTCAACAATATTCCAGGTCTATTTATACAGAGCAGAAACACTTCTTAAGTAAGAATCTCATACATGATCTTGTATGTGACTTCATGGGAACATATGTAACACTCAGTAAAAATACCAGAATACTTGTTTTATTGCAGACAACCTTTATGGATGGTGCCATCTCAAACATGCCTGTTACTCAAACCCAAGAGTTAAAATGACATATAACCCAATAATTGACCAGCATAAGATATATTTCTATTAAGGAAATAATTTAAGTTAATTGGGTGCAGTGAGTGACTATAATCATCCAACCACAGAAATTAAGACCATTATAAGTGTTGTGTAAATATTTTAAATGAAATAATTTAGTACAATAGATGCTTCAAATACTTACCATAGCTATTCTAATTCTTTTCATACTTGTGCAATTCAATTTTATTCTTTTTCTCTTTCTCTACATTTTTCTAGGAAATATTGTTGAGCTTACCATGAAAAGCTTCTAATAAACATATTACCAGTAGACAGAGAAAAGAAATAAACAAATAAAAAGGTAAATAAAGGTGGTGGCAAAAGTGAGACAAATGTTTGAACTTCAGCATATCAAGTAAAATATAATACCCATGTTCTACAAAGCCCTAGAGAAGATATTGTCTCTTCCAACTTCCCTGCCCTTAACTTATACATAAAAACATTTGTTTCTGGATAAGTAAGAAAAATTCAAGTCATTCTTGTGATGGTAATTAAAACATCTCTTAATTTCTTCATTTGTTTTTTGTTCTGAAAGTGAAGCGTTATTGGCCCTGTGGCTACAAACTTTTTAAGGCTATGAACTGAGCAACCAGTCATCCTATCCCAAGTTTAGTTCTATGGTTTGTGCACAATAGAACATTTAGCAAGTGAACTGAAATCTATAAAACAGAGTTCTCTTAATAATGCTAAATAGTAGCATGCTATTAAAGAAAAACCCTACTAAATTAATAAGAAGAATTACAAATAAAAATCCTTCTTCCTCCAACTTCATCCCCGCAACCCCGAGTTGATAGTCTTTAGAAGTGGAAATAAACAAAAGGAACTCGGAATTTCTTTTTGCTCTGAGTCACATCTACCTCTTTGTTCAGGATGTAGATTTTCACCCTAAGCCATCTATTATGTGTTTTTGTTCCTGACCTTGGTTATACATTTCAGATGTGAAATTGCTCACAGATGGCTCAGTGATGGTCTTTTGTTACTAACATTGGAAAAAAAATTTTTTTATCTGTTTGTGGAAGTTTAATAATAAAGAAACAATATCCTTATAGTGAAAAGCAGAGATGGGTTAAAGACCTGCAGTAAATATAAGTTTTTTTCTGAGAGAAATCTGATTCAAAATATTTCATCAATGAGACTGTAATATCCTGATTTGAGCTTTGCAGCCTGTTTCATCCAACATCCAAGTTAATATGATAAATTAAAAAAAATTATAAGTATGTATCTCATCAGAAAAGTTAATGTGTTCCCGATGATCAGGATATCAACTTAACACATATAAACTGTTTAAACCCTCAAGGTAAAAATATCAACATGGTTCAATCTTTATTCATTTTCTGCATCTATGTATGTCTAAATTAGGAAGTCATTTTTCTTTCCTTTTAAGTGTTCAATGATTTTTCCTTCTCCATTCATCAAATCTCACTCTTCTAGAAAAGTCTGATATTCACATATATGTGTGTGCATGTAAATGTCTTTATATGTATGTATATTTATATATTTCTATACATGTGTATTTTATATGCATGCATGCATATATTTCTGTAAAAATTGAAATGGGTATTAAAAACCAACAGGGCAATAATTGTGAAAAAACAAGCAATCAAAACCTTTTAGATACCATTCTTCCTTATTCCTTCTCGACTTTGCAAAGAAGTTGCCATTGACTACTGACTTCTGTTTAGGTTTACCTGGTAGTTTCACTAGCAAACTCAAAAATAATGCTCATTCCTTTTTATTTTTATTGAAAATAGTATATCTTGCCATTTCTCCATCATAGGTGATCTATATTTAGTTCACTTTTGTTAAATGACCATTTCTCTCCTTTTAAAGTTTTAAGTACATTAATTTTTTTGCTGTTTTACCTTCTTTTCCATCAATACTGAACAATGTCTCTTGTTATTTCTCTCCATCTTTAAAGAGAAAATGGAAATATTCCAGAATCAATTCTCTTTTGCTGTTCACTTTCTGTTTCCAGCCCTCAACTGTTTCCAGTTGCAAATTCATGTATTAGTTTGACAAGTGATTACATATTCATAAGCTGACTTCTGGAAAACAGAATTGAAGAATATACTACATATAAAGTGGCAAAAATGATTCAATTCTTTCCCATACTGTGGTGTATTTCTTCAGTCAAGAGTGAATTTATCCTAGATGAAGCAGTATGTTGAAAGCAAATGAGGTGGTTAGAAATAACATATTTGCTCACATGTCTCTACGGTTCATTTGTAGAATTAGATGGTGAAATAGGCAAATTAATTTTAACTAGCACTGAAATAATAGTTATTTTTCTGGAGTTGACTTGAAAAAGTTAAACTCAATCTATATTTACATCTGGATAATGAGACAATAACTTGACGATGTTTTTGAAAAATAAAGAGTCCTTTACAAAAGACAAGGGAGAATCATCAGAATGGTTTTACTTTTCTATATGTAATTGATTAGCCCTTAGAAATTTGCATGCTAATTACATACTTATAAACAGAATTGTATTGCTGGATCATTAAAAGACCTCAGTATTCAAAATAATTCCATGATGAATCATTTATAAAGCACAGAATTCTTTTATGGTGCAAATAATCATCCTCAGTTTATTTTTCAGTCAATCCAAATTTTCACATATTGAGTTTGCTTAACTCACAACGCAGCTGTGTTTATGGAGAAAACTGAACTCTTGTGGATGAGTAACATTATCATCATTCATTTTCTCCAGACTATGAGGGATAGGCAAAGATGACAGCTATGATCCTTAAGGCTTGCCAAGAGCTTACCAGAGTGATCTTCTATAAACATGCTATGGATAGTTTCCCTAAGATACACACACTTTCAGTTCCTTGAAAAAACTTTCCACAAAGACTGAGCCAGGAAGAAAAGATAGATAAGACTGTGCTGTCTGCTTCTATCTGCTGCCTGTCTTCCTTGCTTCTCTCACACAATCTTACTTAAAAAGCCTCAGAGGGCACCTCTTCTTTACTTTTAAGAGTACCCCCAAATTAGAAGTGGTTACTTTCCATACCCTCTTCAGTAGTCCCAATTTGGTTCTTTTTTTTTCTTCCACAGGGCTGTCTGTCTTAAAATAGTGTGACTCTGGATGACACAAGTCAGATATATTTAAGTTAATAAATACAGCAGTTTAATCACTTTCATTGAAGGTTGATCACAGATCCAGACAACTGTAAATTTCTGGAAATGGCATAGAGGAAGCATTCCTGTTGGGAAAAGTTCCTAGTAATGCCATTTCTATGACTTGAGTCTAAAAGATACTAGTCCAATAAAACAAAGAGAAAATGTTATTTTTGTAAAAGAGTAAAAATTATACAATTGAGTTAGTTAAGAAAGAGGAAAGGCAAAATTATGTGCCCAATAAGGTTTATTAGCCAGTCATTGTAGTTACCACAGTTTCAGTACTACAAAGAACATGGTTATGGTATGTCTATGGACATGTTTCTGTCATCTGAGGAAGTAAATATCTAATTATAATTACTAGAAAAGAACACACTTAAGTGTTACCAAGAAGGAACAATATTGTAACATTTCTATAATTTCTGAGTATTTTTCAGATAAGTTTTATGAGCTTTATAGTAAAAAAGAAATCTTGTTTTTTAAATAGAGAACAGTTTCAGATTCTGAGATTATCAGAATCTCAGGAATCATTCTGAGAGGTGGTTATTCTCAATCAATCACAAGCTGTCGGCTCAAGTCCTTGTGTCTGAATGCAAATATGTTTGGGCAAGTAGCTTTCCCATTGATGAAATCCTGGTAAGCAATCTTTTAGAAAGCTTTGGGAGAAAATGAGAAGGGGGCTCTTAGGAACCAAATATCAAATGAATGAATGAACCAGATATCAGATGAATGAATGATATCAGAATGGCAGGAATAAGCAGAAGAGAATAGGAGAGACAAAGAGAAATAAGAATTACTATTTATGAATGGCTTTCTATTTTCTAGGTCCTTTTAACATGCATATGGAGTAGTACTAGTTCTAAAGCAGAAAGAAAAGCGAGATAAGACTGCTTATTGGGGCTGTAGCGATAGAACAGCTGTTGGAGAGTGCCTTGCACACACCAACCTGGGTATGATCCCTGGCAGCCCATATGGTCCCCAGCTGCCAGGAATAATTACTGAGTACAGAGCCAGGAGTAAGTCTTGACCATCACCAGATGTGACACAAAAAGCAAACGAGCAAAAAAAAAATAATATGCTTATCTGTACATTAACCATTGCTATTCTATATTAACTCAATTGTCACATATCAAAATTGTCATATAAAGCTATACTAGTGTTTGTAACTTAATAATTACAACATTTCTGCCTTTATCATGATAAAGTCAAAGGAGACAGTACTAGGTTCCTGTTTGAAATTTTGCGATGACAGCGATATCGGTCAGGCAAAACAGTCGATTGAATATGATGTGGTCAGTTTCATTGTGGAACTGTCCACCAGGAAGATTCCCATGTCCAACGTTTTGATTCAGCCTTCTGGGACTGCAAGTTCCCACGAAGAGTCTTGGTGGACATGATGAACTCAGATAGTCTCTCACCCTGATTATTCCATTCTAGGCCATGGGTCCCGATGTGGAGTTCTTTGGCCTATCTTCTCGATCCTATCTTGGCATTAAAATCACTGACTATGATCTTGTAGAAGGTGTGATCTTCTTCATAGAACTCCTCCAGTTCCATGTAGAATTTCTCAATTTCTTCTTCCTTGTATGTGGAAGTTATCTATGATGTCTACTCAGATCTCTTTGATAGCCACATCCACCTGCCCACATACCAAATTCCACAGGATGGATATGTCATTCCCAACATTCTCTCCTTCTGAAATCCGACATGCCATCTTGTCGGTAAAGAAGGAACAGCACCAGGCCCAGACAAAGTCAGACCCGAACACCTAAAGAATCTGCCATCAGTACTCATCAACACACTGGCTCAACTCTTCACACGCTACCTGTCTGAATGCAAGGTGCCCTCCCAATGGAAAACCAGCAGGACAGTTCTACTGATCAAGAAGGGATCAGTTCTACTGATCCACGACATAGGCAACTATCGCCCCATCTGTCTGTTGTCTATCATCTACAGTCTGTTTACTCAAGTCATCCTGAACAGGATTGACAGAACATTAGATGAAGAACAACCATGCAAACAAAGCTGGCTTACAAAAAGGATTAAGCATGATTGATCATATCCACAAGGTAAATAAGCTCAATGAGGTTAGTAGGGAGTTCCAGATGCCACTCTATCTCACGTTCATTGAAATAAAGAAAGTCGTTGAGTCTGAAGCAGTCATCGAAGCCCTAGCCAAACAGGGTGTTCAAACCCAATACATCAAGTTTCTTCATGAGCTGTATTACGGATTCACCACCAGGATCTCACCATTCAACAAGGAAGTGATCATTGATGTCAAAAGAGGGGTTTGGCAGGGTGATACCATTTCACCAAGACTCTTCAGAGTCACTCTTGAGAACATCATGCAACAATTAGAATGGGAAAAGAATGGGAGTGAAAATAGATGGTCGGAAACTACACCACCTCTGCTTCACTGATGACATCTTTCTAATAACACCAAGTATTAGCCAAGTGGTACAAGTGCTGACTGACTTCTATCGAGAATGTGGAAAGAGAGATCTACAGCTGAATCTCAACAAAACAATGTTCATGGAAAATGAACTAGTTCCAGAGGCCCCATTCACTCTCAATGGAACAAACATATCTGAATTTTGAATGACCTAAAACATGAGCTGTGCAGGAGGAAGAGAGTGGCATGGAATGCCTTCAAGAGCATCAGCAGCTCCCTGCTCTCCCCACCAGGTGTGTTCCTGTGGCGGTCAGCCCCCGAGGCACCCCTTTCCAGCATAAAGGGCTGGAACTTTGAGAAGGGTACCAAGCCACACCCAGCTTCTTCAGACTTCCCTCCTGGCGCCATCCGCCCCGATGCCCAGCAGCTCCCCACTCTCCCCCACCAGGTGTGTTCCCTGGCGGGCAGCCCCCGAGGCACCCCTTTCCAGCATAAAGGGCTGGAACTTTGAGAAAGGGGACCAAGCCACATCCAGCTTCTTTTGACCGCCCTCCTGGCGCCATCCACCCCAACACCCAGCAGCTCCCCGCTCTCCCCACCCAGAGGCATTCCTGCGGAGGGCAGCCCCTGAGGCATCCCTTTCCAGCATAAAGGGCTGGAACTTTGAGAAGGGACCAAGCCACACCCAGCTTTTTCGGATCTTCCACTGGACTAACGCCAGCCCGACCCCCTGACTCTGGAACCACCCAGCGACACTCCAAAATTTAAAACCGCATGCGGACGCTAGCACGTCCAATCAAAGTTATATCTATCTACCTGAGATACCACTGAGCATTTGCCCCTACATTCTTTGCTATACATCCCTAACTGCAAAAGTAATTCAGGCACCTACTAACTCTATTGACTAGTCACCCATAACACACATTTTCAACCTACGATAGTCACTATGGTAAAGCAATGCAAAATTCCTTCAAGCTCTGTGATTGAAGTCACTAATACAGATGAGTCAAGCAATAACGATGAGCTATATAACCTCTCTGAAAAGGAATTTCAGAAGGAACTGTTAAAGGTTCACAAGGAACTCAAAGAAACAATGGAATACAAAGTCAATAAATACAAGAGGTGTTTCCGCTGCGTATTTTTGGTTTCCCAAGTAGATTCCCAGGAGTGGTATGGCTGGGTCAAATGGGAGTTCAATTTCTAGTCTTTGGAGGAAAGTCCAATAACACCATCCCTACTTTTATGTTCATAGCAGCATTATTCGCAATAGCCAGAATCTGGAAGCAACCAGAGTGCCCGAAAATCGATGACTGGATAAAGAAGCTTTGGTACATCTACACAATGGAATACTATGCAGCTGTTAGGAAAAATGAAGTTATAAAATTGCCTATAAATGGATGGACATGGAGAAGATTATGTTGAGCGAAATTAGCCAGAAAGAGAGAGACAGATACAGAATGACTGCATTTATTTGCATGGCATAAATATATAGGTACATATTATGATACCAATATCCAAGGTCAAGTGAAACATATATCAGGAGGTCTTGTCAAAAGTAAAAATTATCACAAACGTGTGGGAGTCAGAGGCTAGGTAAGACAGAAAATGGAACAGTGTGCTAACAATTGTCGAGGGTACTAATGCCAACCTAGAACTGAGCATTAAATAGAGGCAAAAAGATACACATGACAACCCTTTAATGTATGTTGTGTAATCCATAGTCTGGAGGGAAAGGAAAAGAGAAAGAGAGAGAAATGCAAAGAAATAAAGAACCTGCCATGGAGGAGGGCTGGGGAGAGGGAGGGAACCGGGGGACATTGGTGGTGGGAGATGGGCACTGGTGGCGGGATGGGTGCTGGAACACTGTATGACCAAAACCCAAATATGAACTTTTTAATTGTATGTCTTTGTAATTGTAAAAATAAAAAAATTAAATAAAAAAATAAATACAAGAGGACATGAGAGCAGAACTGAGTAAATTACAGATCAAAGTACAAGCAGAAATGACAGATATTAAAAATGAGGTAAGTGAACTGAAAAACACAGGGGAAGACCTCCAAAGCAGAGTAATAGCTGCTGAAGAAAGAATTAGTGATCTCGAAGACGAGGTTCAGATATTCTGTAGACAACACCAGAAGATGGAGAAAAGACTCAAAATCAATGAACAGATTACCAGTAAAAATCGGAATGAAGCCAAAAGGAACAACATACACATCATTGAGATCACAGAAGGGCAAGAAGAAAGCCCTGATGAAGAAGAAACTGTCAAAGCCATCATCGCTGAGAAGTTCCCTGAACTGAAGAAAGCATGCTCCCAGATACAGGAGGCCATGAATATACCAGCTAAAAGAAACCCCAATAACAATACTCCAAGACACATCAATATTAAAATGAAAAAAAATGATAGACAGAGATAGAATACTGAAAGCAGCAGGGAGTCAAACCAAACACCTGGAAACTGAACAGCTCAATGCTAAACAACAAATGTGTCATAGAAGAAATCAAACAGGAAATCCAAAGATTCCTAGAAACAAATGACAATAAAGATACCAACTATCAGAACTTATGGGACACAGCAAAAGCTGTGTTAAGAGGAAAATTCATAGCTCTGCAAGCATTCATAAGGAAAAAGAAAGGGCCCACATAAATAACCTGACCTCACATCTGAAAATATTAGAAAAAAAAGACCAATAAAAAGAAGCCCAATCCAGGCAGAAGGAAGGAAATAATAAAACTTGGGGGAGGAAATCAACAAGCTAGAAACCAAAAAAAAAAATCTGAAAGATTAATGAAACCAAGAGCTGGTTCTTTGAAAAAATTAAACAAGATCAATAAGCCACTGGCAAGACTTGTAAGGACAGGGGAAAGACAGAACCCAAATAAACAGAATCAGAAATGAAAAGGAGACATCACAACAGAAAAGACAGAAAAAGACAGAAATCAAAAAGATCATCAAAGGTTACTTTGAAAACCTGTATGCCACGAAACATGAGGACCTAGAAGAAATGAATAAATTCCTGACGTCAAATAACCTCCCACGATTGGAAACAAGAAGACCTCCAATACCTGAATAAGCCTATTGCCATCGAGTAAATTGAAACAGTAATTAAAAGTCTGCCCAAACACAAAGGCCCAGGTCCAGATGGGTTCACTAGCGAATTCTACCAAACCTTTAAGGAGGAACTACTGCCTGTCCTGTTCAAGTTCTTCCAGGAAATAGAAGAAAAAGAAACACTCCCAAACAGCTTCTACGAGGTACACATTACCCTGATGCCCAGAGCAGGAGAGACAACACAAAGAAGGAAAATTACAGACCAATCTCCTTGATGAACACAGATGCTAAGATCTTCAACAAAATACTAGCAAACAGAATCCAAAGACTCATCAAAAAGATCATACATCATGACCAAGTAGGATTCATCTCTGGAATGCAAGGATAGTTCAACAGTCGCAAATCAATCAACATAATACATCATATCAGTAAGAGAAAAAATAAAAACCATATGATCCTATTGATAGATGCAGAAAAAGCATTTGACAAGATCCAGCATCCATTCATGATTAAAACCCTGCAGAAAATGGGAATTGAAGGAAGCTTCCTCAAGATAGTCAAAACCATCTACCAAAAGCCCACAGTGAGTATCATTCTCAATGGGGAAACTTGAAAGCCTTTCCCTTAAGATCAGGAATATGACAAGGTTGCCCTGTCTCACCTCTTTTATTCAATATAGTACTGGAAGTACTCGCCATAGCAATCAGAGAAGAAAAAGGACATCAAGGGCATCCAGATAGGCGAGGAAGAAATCAAGCTATCATAATTTGCAGATGACATGATATTATACTTAGAGAACCCTAAACTCTCGACCGAAAAAAATCTTAGACACAATAGATATGTATAGTAGAATGGCAGGGTACAAAATCAATAA
>JAJIBD010004548.1:0-55529 GCA_021461705.1 Cryptotis parvus | reverse complement strand
GCATTCCACTAGGAACTGCAGAGAGAGTGGTGAAAATTAATGTGATCCATTCCTTCTGGGAGTTTACATATGGGGTTCAGAGACTAGAACCAAACAGACACAGAAATATACAGATGTGCTTCATTTTTCTCCTCTAATATCACTGGCTTTCTGTAAATCAAATGAACGTGAGACAAAGTGGCATCTTGTACTCCCTAACAAACCTCAATGAGTTTGGTTACTGTGTGGATATGGTCGATTGTGCTGAATCCTTTCCGAAACCTGCTTGCTCGCATGGTTGACCTTCATCTAGTGTTCTGCTAACCCTTGTTCAGGATGACTCGGTGTAAAACAGCTTGTAGATGACAGACAACAGGCAAGATGGGGCGATAGTTGCCGATGTCATGAATGTCTCCCTTCTTGAACAGTAGAAACTGTCCTGCTGGTTTTCCATTGGGAGTGGCACCTTGCATTTGGACAGGTAGCGGTGAAGAGCCGAAGCTAGTGTATTGATTGAGTACCGACGGCAGATTCTTCAGATGTTCGGGTCTGACTTTGTCTGGGCCTGGTGCTGTTCCCTTCTTTACCGATGAGATGGCATGTCGGATTTCAGAAGGGAGAACGTAGAATGACATATCCATCCTGTGGAATTTGGTATGTGGGCAGGTGGATGGGGCTATCAAAGAGATTTGAGTAGAAGTCCTGGATAATCTTCTCCCATTGCCTTTCTGGAAGATGTGATAGATCCATCAGGGTCGGAGGGCAGTCATCTTGGTCTTATAGTTGGCGAGGAGGACAGGCGGCAAGTGAACACTTTTCCCGGCTTCTGCTGCATCTTCCAGTATTTCTGCTCTTCTGTCTTTGAGGGGTCTGGCTTTATCGCTTCTCTGCACTGTTTAGCAAGCTTGGACGTTAGCATTAGGTCTCCCTGAGGCTCGCGCCTTGCCACGTTGGCGAATGAGCTCAAGAGTTTTTTAAGACAAGCGCCCTTTTGTGGCTCTTCTCTTCTCCCGGCATTCTTCGCACAATCATGGAGGTGCTGGGAACCAGTCGGTTGTATCCTTCTTCATCAATGTCATCAATGATTTTGGGCTCTACTTGCATGAGACAGGACATATGGAGATGTGTACTGGTGCCCGCCGAAAGCAAATCCGATGATGAACGCGGGAAGACAGTGGCATACAGTGATTTTGATTCCTGTGAGGAGACTGAAGCAGTCATCGGAAGGCTCTAGTCAAACAGGGTGTTCAAACCCAATACATCAAGATCCTTCGTGGAGCTGGGCCACGGATTCACCACCAGGATCTCACCATTCTACAAAGAAGTGATCATTGATGTCAAAAGAGGGGTTCGACAGGGTGATACCATCTCACCAAAACTCTTCAGTGCCACCCTCAGAGAACATCATGAGACAATTAGAATGGGAAGGAATGGGAGTGAAGATAGATGGTCGGCAACTACACCACCTCCGCTTCGCTGATGACATCGTTCTAATAACACCAAACATTAGCCAAGCGGCACAAATGCTGGCTGACTTTGACCGAGAATGTGGAAAGGTAGGTCTACAGCTGAATCTGAAGAAAACTATGTTCATGAGAAATGAACTAGTTCCAGAGGCCCCATTCTCTCTCAATGGAACAAACATCTCTGAATGCAGCAGTTATGTGTACCTAGGTCGAGAAGTCAACATGATGAATGACCTAAAACCTGAGCTGTGCAGGAGGAAGAGAGCGGCATGGAATGCCTTCAAAGGCATCGAAGAAATAGCTAAAAGGACAAAGAACCTCCGGCTCGGCGCACATCTCTTCGACTCCACCGTTCTCCCTGCATTAACATACGCCTCAGAGACCTGGGCCCTACGAAAGCAGGATGAGAATGCTATTCGGGTCTCCCAGAGAGGCATCGAAAGAGCTATGCTTGGAATATCATGTCTCACTCAAGTGAGAGAAGGAATCCGGAGTTCTGACCTCCGTCGCTATTCCAGAATCAGGGACGCTGTCTCGTTTGCCAAGGCATCGAAAATCAGATGGGCTGGACATGTAATGCGATTTGGAGACAACCGCTGGACTAGAGCCGTTACCGACTGGATCCCACGGGATGTCAAAAGATCACGTGGCCGCCCACCTACAAGATGGTCAGACTCCCTTGTTAAGACCCTGAAGGAACGGTTTGAGGCTCTTCATATTCCTGAATCAACCAGATGCCATTGGGCTACATTGGCACGTGATAGGGTCCAATGGAAATGTTACTGGCGCCCACTCGAGCAAATCGATGAGTAACGGGATTCAAGTGATCAAGTGATTTGGCATGTCAAATACGACATGGGTAGCTTGCCAGGCTCTGCAGTGCAGGTGGGATAATCTTGTAGTCACCTCAAAACTCGAGCATTTTTAAAAATAAAAATTATCAAGGGGAATCCTAAGCAGTACTCACGGGCTCAAGGTCATGGCCAGTATCACTCGGCCCAGCAAGGATCACTCCTGGCAGGTCTGGGGGCCCACGAGTGCCAGGGACAGAACCCAGGTCAGCCACATGCAAGCCAAGTACACTACCCATTAAACTATAGCTCTGTCCTGAATCAAATATGATTTAGGGTTATGACCCCTCACTTCAACCCCCCCAAAAAAAAACCCTTTAAAAAGCAGAAAATAAAAAAGTCAGTGGGTGAAATAGTGAATTTTATTCTCTGTGAGTTTTACTGCAAGACGTCTCCACCCTCCTGCACACGGTCCTGGAGCTCCTGTTTGAACAAACGGTGCATTCACTCCTGCCGGCACCACGGGGCAGCGTCTTCACTCAGCGGATCTCAGCAGAACACATGCGAATTGTCTTTCTGTTTTTCCTCTGCCAGTCGGAGCATTTTCAGAAGAGCTGTGCCCTCTCAGATTTGCTTCCTTGTTATCTAACTTAGCATCTGCACAAAGAAAGTCCAAGATATATAGAATGAATGAATGAACAAATGAATTGAACTCATTTGGCTACTCAAAACAAGAACAGAAGCCACGATCTCGCAATTTATTTTTGAATTAGTCCCTGGGGAAAAGATTTTCCATCAGAAGTGCAATAGGCTACACCGAAAGCCTTTGGTGGGAGAATCAGAGCAAGCAGCGGACGCTGGACGGAGAAGCCTCCCTGGGGACCCCCTAAAATGTCGACCTCCAAGCTTCAGCCAGTCTGAAGTGAACATCCATGGCAGGTGCAGTCCCTGGGGCTGCAGGCTCATTATTCAGAATATTCTCAACTCAGCTCAAAAGGAAAAAAACACAACTTGCTTCTGCTGAGTCACCCTCTGCAAAAAGTGATTACTTTAGAATGCTTTCATCTGTCCTCTGAGGTGTAAATCGCAAATATTGGTTCATTACCTCACTCCACAAAGATGGGTTAAAGTACTTCTCCTGTGGGGGAGGCAACAAATGAGGGTCTAAGTGGGAAATTCCATGTCTTCAGAGTTTCTTCAGACTGGCTCTTATATTTGCCTGGTATTTGACCTGGTATTTGAGACTTTAGGACCATACATTTCCCAAACACATCATCTATCCATTCGAAGATTTTGAATATAGAGATGTCTTCCTTACCTGCTTCAACCTCTTGGGGAAAAGGCAGTTGGGATAGGGAAGGATCCCTATGAGAAAGACATAAGTGATCACTGTATAAGGACTGTGTGCAAAATAGGCAAAGGAAACATGGTGACCTTTCAGTATCTATCGCAAACCATGATGCCCAGTGGGGGTGGAGAGAGAGAGAGGAGGAGGAGGAAGGAAGAGAAGAAGAAAAGAAGGAGGAGGAGGAGGAGAGGGAGAAGGAGAAGAAGAAGGAGGAGGAGGAGGAGAAGGAGAAGGAGAAGGAGGAGGAGGAAAAGAAGAAGGAGGAGGAGGAGGAGAGGGAGAAGGAGAAGAAGAAGGAGGAGGAGGAGAAGGAGAAGGAGAAGGAGGAAAAGAAAAAGGAGGAGGATGAGGAGGAGAAGGAGAAGGAGGAGAAGGAGGAAAAGAAGGAGGAGGAGAAGGAGAAGGAGAAGAAGGAGGAGGAGGAGAAGAAGAAGGAGGAGGAGGAGAAGGAGAAGAAGCAGAAGCAGAAGAAGGAGGAGGAGGAGGAGGAGAAGGAGAAGGAGGAGAAGGAGGAGGAGGAAAAGAAGGAGGAGGAGGAGAAGGAGAAGGAGGAGGAGAAGGAGAAGCAGAAGCAGAAGAAGAAGAAGAGAAGAAGATAAGAAGAAGAAGGAGGAGGAGAAGGAGAAGAAGAAGAAGGAGAAGGAGGCGGAGGAAAAGAAGAAGAAGGAGGAGGAGGAGAGGGGAGGAGGAGAAGCAGAAGAAGAAGAAGAAGAAGAAGAAGAAGAAGAAGAAGAAGAAGAAGAGGAGGAGGAGGAGAAAGAGGAGGAGGAGGAGGAGGAGGAGAAGAAGAAGAAGAAGAAGAAGAAGAAGAAGAAGAAGAAGAAGAAAGAAGAAGAAGAAGAAGAAGAAGAAGAAGAAGAAGAAGAAGAAGAAGAAGAAGAAGAAAGAAGGAAGGTGCCTACTGTAGAGACAGGCTGAGGGGTGGGGGATTGGGGTGGCAGGAGGGCAAAGGGGCACATTGTTGGTGGGAAATGTGCACTGGTGGAGGGATGGGTGTTCAAAGTGTGGCTGAGGCCCACTCATGAGCAGTCTTCTGTGTGGCACGGTGACTTAATAAAATAAATTTTTAAAAAGATGTTTGTTTTCCTTAACTTTTCCTCTGCTTCTGTGTGATATAGTTGATGATATTTCTTCTTCTATTACTACTTCTTTGGGTTTTTGGGCCATGCCCAGTGAGTGAGAGTGGCTCAGGGGCTACTCTCAGCTCTGTGATTAAGGCTTGCTTCCAACAGAGCTCACAGACCATTTGGTGCAGAAATGGGGAATAAGAAAAGCCGCTGGCTGCTGTACTATCTTCTCATCCCAAATCCAGTCCTTATCTTCCAGGAGTGAGTTCTTAGTCTTTCTAGAGGATTTGCTTAAAAATCTCATTTCTGAATTTAATCCAGCTTTATGAAAGTGTGACTTCAAATTTGCCAGTTGGCATTCGTTTTTTTGTTTTACTAGCTTATTATTCTCTGTGCTTTTAGTAAAGGGGAAAATCAGTATTAATCTCTTCATGTTGTGCAAATAATCAGCCTCCTGTGGACAGGTTGGGATTGTCTATGACCAGTCACAGTTAAATCCTTTCAATTGCCTACAATGGAGCAGTTAGTTTTCGCACATGAAACTCAGAGTAGAAACTTGAAAAAATATGATTGCTTCCCTGGCAGAGAGAGTAGAATTCTATGGAAATATTCCTTTCCTATATAGCACCTATATAGCAAATGTGATTTGGAGACGACCGCTGAACTAGAGCCGTTACCGAATGGATCCCACAGGATGTCAAAAGATCACGTGGCCGCCCACCGACTAGATGGTCAGACTTTTTGTCAAGACTCTGAACGAATGGTTTGAGACTCTTTGTATTCCTGAAGCAACCAGATGACATCGGGCTACACTGGCACATGATAGAGTCAAATGGAAATATTACTGGTGCCCGCCGAGCAAATCGATGAATAACGGAATGTCAAGTGATCAAGTGATACAGCACCCAGGTCATATCTTTTTTTTTTTTTCTTTTCTTTTTTTTGGGTCATACCTGGCAATGCTCAGGGGTTACTCCTGGCTTTACACTCAGAAATTACTCCTGGCAGTGCTCAGGAGACCATATGGAATGCCTGGGATCGAACCCAGGTCGGTGTACTCCAGGCTCTGCACTCAGGAATTACTCTTGGTGGTGGTGCTCGGGGGAGCATATGGGATGCCGAGGTTCAAACCCAGGTTAGCCGCGAGCAAGGCAAATGCTTTACCCGCTGTGCTATCTCTCTGGCCCCCATATAATTTTTCTTTCTGGTTTGGTTTTGAGGTCACGGTAGTGGTGCTCAAGGTCATTACACAGCCTGGCACTAAGGGGTGTTTCCTGGCAATGTTTTGGGGATCACTGCATCAGACCCAGACTTCCAGCATACAAATCATGCTCTCCATTCTCTTGAGCTTCCCTCTGGCTCAGCATCCCCATCTGATATCTTGAAAACTCGCCCTGGTGCAAACATGGCTTCCTGAGAAACCCTGACTTTCTCTACTACTCTCTGGACCCCAGAGCTGTTGCTGAGGGGCACAACAGGAGGTGTAAGGGTGTGTATTTCTGTAGTTTGGGAGACCTATGAAGATTGCAGTCTTCATTTCCTTCGCTGACTCAGGTGAAGTATCCCAGGAGAGGAGATGGATGTGTCCTAGTTTTCTTTGTTTAGGGTTTAGTGGGTTGTTGTTTAGTGGGAGTGTGGGGGTCACATCTGGAAGTGCTCAGGGGCTACTCTTGTATCTGTGCTCAAGGGGGTGAGATGTGGAGCTGAGTGCGAGGCCAGCCTTAGCCAAGTAGCAAACCCTTCAGCTTCCCTCCAGCAAGGATGCCAGCGTTGTTCTACCCACAAAGCGGAATTCAATTACAAGGCAAAGATTGGGGGATCAAGATACTCAGTGAAATAAATGACTTTCTCTAACTTTAGGGGCTAGGGTGTTTTTCGGGGAGGAGCTTGTGGCTATACATTGTGGTGCTCAGGGCTCTGTGCTCAGGTATCAATCCTGGCAGTGCTTGGAGGGTCATGTGGGGGCCAGGGTTCAAACCTGGGTGGACCTCATGCAAAGTAATTACCCTGTCCATTGTATTAGCTCTCAGACCCAGGGTCTAGGTTTTAAAAAAGTTCTCTAATATCTGTACCTCAATCAAAATTATTAAAAATAAATAAGTAGAAAATAAAATACTCTTAAATCTCTTGGACCAGAGATTTAAGTCATGGGATAAGGATGGAGCTGACCCCAGTTCAATCCTTGGTACCGTGTATGGTACCTCTAGAACTACTCGCGATCACTCCCTGAGCACCGAGCTAGGAAAAGCCCCTGAGCACTGTCTGGCATAGCCTCCAATACCTCCACCCTAAAAAAAACAGTCCTGAAACTGTATCAGTGTCCTAAGAGGGGACTGGGGTAGTTCAGAGTCACCTGCCCTTCTTTTACTTCCGACCACAGAGTCTGTTGTTCGGCTGCTGCTGGTCAGAAAGGTCTTGATGAGGCTGCATTAGGTGAGAGGGACTTCTCCCTCTTCCGGTTATCTGAGCTTCTTGTCATAGCTACATACAGGGAGACAGGGGGCTTCCAGTATCTTATTTTGTCACTCTCTTAAGTCTAGGCACCCCCAGAAAAATAACTTGGATAAAAAAAAGGTTTAAGACAGGGCCAGAGAGATAGTACAACTCCTAGCCTGCATGTAGTCAACCAGGGTTGATCTCCCATGCCATTTATGGTTCCTGGATGGAGCTTTGCCAAGAGTGATTCCTGAGCACAGAACCAGTAGTGATCCCTGAAGCACAGCCAGGTGTGACCCCAAAACAAACAAAGAAGATTCAAGAGAAAATAATTTGCATGACTCCAGGAAATACTGGTAGGGGAGTCAGTTAAGGGAAGGGAAGTTATCCCAGAGGCAGGTTGGGTGAATCTGGGGTCATTGGAGGTGGGAAATGGGCACTGGTGGAGGGATGGTGCTAGAACACTGTATGATGGAAACCCAATCATGAACTTCTTTGTAATTGTATATCTCACAGTGGTATAATAAAATAAAAATAAATAAACAAAATGAAATTTTAAAAAAAGAATCATTATCAAGTAAGTTACATCATGGATGTCTGGAGGGTGATCCCACAGGTGTTAGACTGATCCCTAGCTGAAATATTTATATTCCAATTTCTATTAGTCATTGGCTGAGATGTGTTGCTGTGTGATCTTAATGATTCGTCCATATGGGAAGAAATGAATCTTAATTCAGATTTCACCTCATACAATCTGTTTACCACAAGAAGGATCATGTGCCTAGATATCAAAGTCAGAACCAGGAAGTTACTGGAAGGACTCTCAGGAGAGTATGTGCACAATCTTAGAGGATGCACACATTTTTTTAGCAGGATACAAAGAGTTCTTGAAAAAGGGAAGCTGATACACAATGGAATATTGTGTAGTTATAAAAATGGTGAGAACTTGCAGTTTGCTCTATCTTAGGTGGAACTAGAGGGCATCATATTATTGAAATAAGCCATAAGGAGAAGAACAAACACAGGGTGATCTTACTCACCTGTGGTATGGAATAGAATAAACAAGGGAAGACACAGTATCAAAGGGAGACACACCCTTGACTCTGGATCATAGAAATAAAAATAGCAAGTGAGGGTGAGAAGTAGGATAAAATATGGACTAGAAGTAACATAAGGACATTGGTCAAGACAGAGGTCTTGAACACTTTGTTGGCCACTCTGAGGTGTGGTAACTGTATGCATCCAAACCATAAATTTTAACAGTAATGACCTAATCTACAATAATTATTTATTTGTTTATTATTTTTTTAATTAAACATTTTATTATACCACTGTGAGATATACAATTACAACGTTGTTCATGTTTGGAGGTTTCGGTCACATAGTGTTCCAGCACCCGCCTCCACCAGTGCCCATTTCCCACCACCAATGTCCCCAATTCCCTCCCCCCCATAGCCTGTCTAAATGGCAGGTTCTTTATCTCTTTTCTTTCTCCCTCTCTCTCCCTTTCTTCTACACATTGTGGGTTGCACTACATACACTTGGAAACCATCATGTGCATTTTTTTGTTATTTGTTTATTATTATTATTATTATTATTATTTTGCTTTTTGGGTCACACCCGGCGATGCTCAAGGATTACTCCTGGCTCTGCACTCAGGAATCACTCCTGGCAGTGCCTGGGGACCGACCGTATGGGATGCTGGAGATCAAACCTGGTTGGTCGCATGCAAGGCAAATGCCCTACCCACTGTGCTATCGCTCCGGTCCCTATAATAATTTTTAAAGTCATAAAATAGTTTTAAGTATCTGAAAACACATTGACCATTATTCATAATTAAACGTATAAGTTCTAGAAGGTGTTTGGCCACGCCCACTGGTCTTCTGGGATTACTCTCAGTTCTGTGCTCAGTGCTCAATGGTGCTAAGGGGACCAGGCATGACAGGGGTTGAACCCAGGCTTCCTTCATAAAAACATGCACTCGAGCACGTGAATTTCTCTCCTGGCCCTAAATACTGATTCTTCCTGAAAGAAAATGAAAAAAATCAAGCCATAGAATGGGGAGCATATATATATATGCTATATATATATGATATATATATATGATAAAATAGATAAAATATATATATTTTATATATATATCATATATATGATATATATATGATAACATAGATAAAATATCAATATATATATTTGGTGAAAGACATGTTTGTATTCAGAATATATATTTATATATTATATATTATATAGATATAAATATATATATATATTTGCTGGAGTATATATGAACTTTATACACAGGATGAGCTCTTGTTATAATTTTGTTTTTTTAATTTTGTTCATGTAGCAGAATAGATCACTGTTGCTCACATGTTAATGCATACTTGGTTTTCCACTTTTTAAAAAACTATTATAAATTTTATATGTCTTTTGTTGATATGTGCTGTTATTCATCTTCAGTGTACCTGAAAGGGGAAATGATATTTGAACTTTATCGAAAAAATGCCCGAGAGCACGCCGTGGTAGCTACTCCATTTAATGCTCCGGCCAGGAAATGTGTGAGTTCAGGTGTTGTTTGTATTTGCACGGGCAAGTCCTTTTGGTTTAGCAATTCAAATGGCTAGAGTACTAGAGTCTCACTGTGGTTGATTGGCATTTTCCTGATGATAAAGATTATTAAACTCCATTTCAAATAATTTCATGTGTGTCTGTATTATTTTATAAATGCTCAATTTTTATGTTATTGATTTGCTTGAGTTTTATATATATTTATACATGACGTTCTGGAATAAGGAAGTTAGCGATAACTGGTAAAATCTAAACCAGTGGTTGTGTTTGCAATTTGGATATTGAGTTGAAGTAGCTATTCACAATAGGACTTTCAGAAGTGCTTCCTGTCTTGTTTTGGATGGCTTTTCTATGAGGGCATAGGAGGCATTGAATTTCTCCTAAATGTATAAGGTCTGTGGTTTTTAATAATATAATGAATATTATTTGGGTGGAGGCCACACTCAGTGGTGCTCAGGGCTTTCTCCTGGCTCTGTGCACAGTGATCACTTCTAGAGAGATTTGGTTTGGGAGCAGCTTGTGCATTGCCAGGGATTGAATCTTGGTCAGCTGCATGCAAGGCAAGAGCCCTACCTGCCTATGCTATTTCATGGCCCATACTCCTAGTAATATGACATTTCATCTTTAGCCAGGCAAATCATGGACCAGAAGGACTTGTCAGTGGTTGGAATGTATCGCAAGTGTGTGGGAGTCAGAGGTTCGGTAAGACAGAGAAGGGCCAGAGTGGTAATAATTGTTGGAAATGGTAATGCCAGCCTAGAACTAAGCATTGAATGTAGGCAAAGGGATATACATGATAACCTCTAAATGTATGTATTGCAAGCCACAATGTGTAAGAGAAGTGAGAGAGAGAGAGAGAGAGAGGGAGAGAGAGAGAGAGAAGAGGGCAAAGTACCTGCCATAGAGGCATGCCGGGGAGGAGGAAGGAGTCAGGGGACTTTGGTGGTGGGAAATGGGCACTGGTAGAGGGATGGGTGCTGGAACACTGTATGACTGAGACCTAATCATGAACAGTTTGTAATTGTATATCTCATGGTGGTATAATAAAATAAAAAATTAAATTAAAAATTAATAAAATAAATGAAAGCACCAAGATTGATCATTATTTTGGACATCAACTACTTAAAAACTTCTCATCTTTAGAAGTACCCAGACTTACCTTTTGCTTCGGGAAGCCTCACAAACTGCTCAGGGGTTTCCAGGCCTACTGAGCTCGGTGGCTTAAGGAGCTGCTTGGACCCTGCAATTGTGGGAACCAACAGGGACCTCAAAGTCTCTTCAGGGGTCTCTGGAGCTCTACTCGATGGTGCTCCAAAGGCTGTGTGGGGTGGACTTTGGGGGTTTGGTCCAGTACATACAAAGCACCGTCCTTGACAGCTACTCTCCCCACCTCCCAGCTTTCTCTTCAGAAGAGAATCACAATGCTTACCAAGAAACATGCAGCAATCTGCTCTGCCCCTCTCCCTACCAAGCTATAAACTTCAGAGAGGTACAAGGTAAGTCTATTTCATTCTTTACTGTAGCTCTAGAACACGAAATAATGTCTGGGACCTACAGAATGGATTCAACATCCTACATTTTGAAACAGGCTCTGTGCATTGAAGCTGCGGATTTATCATATCTCCCTTTGCAGAGAAGACTGGTTCTTGGCAGACGCTGGTGGCCCCAGAAGCTTGGGCACAGGTGCATTGTCTAGGAAGGGAGCTTGCAGGTGGGAGCCCAGCAGGGCCCTGGGTGTCCTTGGGCACTTGACAGGGTCCCAACTGTGAGCACCATCTGTTCCTGTGAAGGTGTCTGACAGCATCTGCAGCTCCAGACCGGGGAGGTGAGAGCCTCTGAGACCGAGTGTCAGCTTCCCTCCCCATCCCCCTGCTATGGGGGAGTCCACAGAAAGTCATTTTAACCCTGGAATTAGATAGCAACAAACACGTGGGCCACCTTGGTCATTCCCAAGCATATCCCCCACGCAATTTTATTTGCTTCCCCAGTGACCCTGTAAGGTAGGTATTTATTAACCCTATTTTACAGAGAGGTTAAGTGACTTCCCCAAGGTTATACAACTGGGAAGTACAGGAATTGGGATTCTAAACAAATTTGTAACCATTGGCTGCTTTATTAAATGCATTACAGTCATGTCATTCAAAGACCTTTAGAAGCATTTTTCTGCAATCTGATCCTTCCAGCAAGCTCTGCTGGGCTAATGGAAAGAGAAGTAACAACTATCCTTTGCCTTGAATGTAATTTATTCTATATGCTGGAAAGAAGAGTCCTCCCGACCCCGTGGCGACAGCATCACTGCTGTCTGAGAATCTTCCACGCTCCTTCCCTCAGCACCCAGCACCGCCCACTCTCCTTAGCCGCTGCTGGAGAGAGGCCCCTCTTGCTCCTAAGTTTGTGTCCTTTGTAAGTATATCACTGTCTTTCTCTCTGAGACTTTGCTCCTCAATATCCACCCCCCCCCAGAAGAACACATTCCCCTCTCTCTTTCCCTTGGAAACTTCTCACTCCTCAAGTTAGGATTGAAATGTCACGGCATTCCAGTTGCCAGATGTCACTTCCTCTGAACCCTGTTCTGGCTTGGACTTTTAACTGACATTAGCTGTCACCTACCAAGGGTATACGTGTACATCTGCAATTTGGGGCTTGTTTGTTTTAGACCCTTGTCCTAGAAGGTCAGTTTCTTGTTTTAACCCTTCTAATGTCTAACATAGTTTTACACTGCTGACATACACGTCTCTCTCTCTCTGTCTCTCTGTCTCTGTCTCTCCCTCTCTCCAGATATGCCAGGGATGATACCTGGGCTTCCCATATGCAAAGTCTGCTTTGCCAGTTCTCACCTGGTTGAACTCTCTCTCTCTCTCTGGTCTCTCAATCAGCTTTAATGAGTGAATATACTTCCTCTCCTATAGTTGTCTATGCATTCAATTCCCTTTGATATGTTTTCTTTAAAAAACCGGCATGAATCATGACTCCAACTTTATGTGTTTGGCTAACTCCATCTTCTGTGGACTTTGCTTCTCACTGGTCAGACTGTATAAATACCTAAATTCTTTGTAAGTGGGCCAGGCACCCGGAGAGCTGTGGAGGCCTTAAGAACTATGCAGGGGCCTGCGCCACAGCACAGCGGGAGGGCGTTTGCCTTGCATGCAGCCAACCGGGTTCCATCCCCGCATCCTATACAGTCCCTGAACACTGCCAGTCGTAATTCCTGAGTGCAGAGCCAGGAGTAATCCCTGAGCATCACAGGCTGTGACCCCCCCCACCCTCACACACACATACACAAATAAGCCAAAACATATGAACTATGCAGGCTGTCATTCACTGCACAATCTTGTGCAAATCGCTTCTACTCCCTGGATGTTATTTTCCTCTGCCTATGTAATGGGGGGGGGATCTGTTTTTTTTAATTTTTTGGTGGTGCGGGGAGAGGCAGCTTAGAGCCACGCCTCCGTGTTCTCAGGGCTTGGTCCTGCCTCTGCTCGAGGAAGCACTCCTGGCAGGGCTCCCGGAACCCTATGTGGTGCTGGGGATCAAACGCAGGTTGCTCACATGCAAGGCAAGAATTTTACCTGCTGTTCACTCTTCCAGGCCCGGCACTCTGCATTTTTCAAATTTAATTTTTTTTTTGCTTTTTTGGGTCACACCGGCGATGCTCAGGGGTTTCTCCTGGCTCTGCACTCAGTAATTACTCCTGGCGGTGCTCAGGGGACCATATGGGATGCCGGGATCCAACTCAGGCCTGCACAGGCCGGCCGTGTGCAAGGCAAACGCCCTACCCGCTGGGCTATCGCTCCGGCCCTCAAATTTAATTTTTAAATTATTTTTTATTCATGACAAGGTTGTTGGGAGGGCAAATGAGGTAACAGCTGTAGAGATGCTTGTATGACTATAAATCACGCGACCTGTCGTTCTGCTGCACCTGCTGTTTTGATTGAGGGGCACCTTTTATTGCCAGCAGCCCCCACACCCAATCCCAGCCCTCCAATTTGTTTTCTGGGGAGAATCTGGGAGTTGGAGGGAGTAAAGCTAGGGGGATGCAGGAGGTTAAGGAAATAGCTCCAAATCCCGAATGGCGGATGGACCTGGGCCTGGGTTGCGGAGGGCAGGAGGTGGGCAGGAGGTGGGCAGGAGGTGGGCAGGAGGTGGGCAGGGACATCGGCCTCGGGACGTTTTCTGTGGGGGAGGAAAAACACAGTCCCAGGCCGCCACGAGAGCCATGTGGTCCCTGTGCATGGAAGTTTGCACGTGTTGGCCAGTTTTGTAGGATGACATGGGCTGCCTTTAGGAAGTAGAGGATTGTCACGCCGACAGGAAGCCACCAACGACACTTCATCAGCGCCACACCCCACTACAGTGGCAGTTACCAACTCTGACACGGAGGTCCCGCGCGTGGTCGGGACCCGCCCATTGGCTTCCCACCCGAGGGGAGGGCGGGCCATGGGCCCGCTCGAGTCCTGATTGGCTGGTTCTGCTGCTGCGCATCCCTAGGGCTGTGCACGCACTCCTGAGGCTGCGCGGCGCACTCCGGGACCCGTCATGGCGGAGGCGGGAAAGGAGCAGGTGCACCTCGGCCTTCCAGAAGAGGCAGCCATGCAGTGGCCCCTGCAGCGGTATCGGTCGCTTCATGCTCTCGGACGCGAGAGAGCAGTCCGGGCTGGAGACGGAAGGTGGGACAGCCTCTTCCCCCACGTGGAAGGTGAGGCCTGGAGGCGCCCACGTGGGCGGGTGCACCAGGGTCTGGAAACGACGTGGGCGGGGAGGGCGGGGAAGGGAGGAGGAGGGTTGATTTTAGAACAGTGCCGGGCACAGTATTTGTCCGAATGACTACAGATTTATGCAAACTCGTGCTAGAAATGAGGGTTGAATGATAACCATTCATTCAAGTTAGCATAGGCTCAAAGTGAAGCGGACACGCAAAGAATCTTGGCTTTGCCACTGTTAGGTTGCATCGCCTCTGTCTCTAGCTTAATCTTCGTTTTTGTTCTTTTGGGCCACATCCTGCAGTGCTCTGGGCTTATTTCTGGCTTTATGTTCAGGGATCACTCCTGGCTGGGATTGGGGGACCATATGTGTGCCAGGCATCCAAAAGTACCTTATCTCCTGTACTATCACGCCATCTCTTCAGCTCCCTGACTTAATCTTTTTAGGGGGTGGGGGCACACCCATGTGCGCAGCCTTATTTCTGGCTCTGTGCTCAGGGATCACTCCTTCACTCCTGGCATTGCTTGGAGGACCATGTGGGGTTCTGGGAATTGAGCCTGGGTCAGCTGCATGCAAGGCAAGTGTCCTACTCGCTGTACTTTTTCTCTCCTCCCTTAATCTTAAAACAGAGATAACACTCCTGCCTACTTATATGGTTATTTTGAGCACTGAATATGTTAATTTGTATAAATCTCCTAAGTGCCTCGAATACAATTATGTAAGGGTTTGCTATTATTATCACCACTGTTATTAGCATCATTATTGTTGTGTCATGGTGATCCCTTTAACACCACGGGTTGCCATTCTTTTGGTTCCTTTTCATCTGGTTTGACTGCTACATGTGGCTTTTAGGGTTTTGGATTATCCACGCAGATGTATACGTTGGTGTGGTTTGGTAGCGGTGGGTGGGAAAAGGGTAAAAGAAAGAGAATAAATATCAGAGTTAGAGGATGCCTGGAGAAAACTCAGCAGGAGTGATGGACTCCAGGAAAAGGAGGAGGCTGGGGCTGAGAGGACCAGGGGAATGAGGGTCTGCACTAAGATTGGAGAGGTAGGCAGTTGCCTTGTGATGAATGTTATCTTAAAACCAATAGCAGGCTACAGAGGGTTTTGATAGGAGCATTTTCATCTTTGAAATTTCACTCCTGCTGCAGTGTGGAGATGGAATTGGGGGCGATAAGAGGAGATCCAAAAAGATGGTTTCCAAACGCTGCTGCAATGTGGTGGGTAAGTGATAATGGCAGACAGGAGAAGGACCGGGTACGGAGGGGTGGGGGGGCAGGGGTGCTGTGCGCACAGGGAAACAACTTATGTTGGAAACCAGAATGACAAGACTTGTGGATTGAGCAATGCGTGCTTGGAACTTCCGGGTTTCCAGCAGGAGTAATGGGGTAGAAGGGTGGAGACCCGCAAGGTGACTCCTGACTTCAGTTTTGAACAGACTGTTCTTCACAGTTTATATAGATAGACGCCAAGTGGAGAGGCTGAATAAGGAATTTGGCTTATGGGCCTACTCAGAGGGAAGATCGCAACTATTGATACGATTTTTTTTTTAAATCAGCATGAAAATGTGTTGTTATCATGATGACGGAACTTGGGATTTCAGGACCCAGCCCGAGGGAAAGAGGCAGAGGCTCTCAGGAGAAAGCAGCCCATCAGAGCTACAGAAACTATTTCAAGGAGAGGATAACTGGTTAAATGATGCCGGAGATTGTAGAAAAGGATGACAAATGGGCTCTGTTGGATCTTAGCAACAAGGCGCAGGTCTCCGTTAACTTCATCAAGAGAAGTTTTAGTAGAGTAGAGCAGGCGCAGAACAGTAGCAGGGCTGATGAGGGCCTGGTAGTAGGAAGTGGAGCCCAAGTGAGCAGGACTTGGCTGTGAACGTGAGTAGAATTGTTCACCAAATCCTAAAATACTGAAGGTAAGGACCACACTTAAAACCTGAAGTCAGTAGATCTAGGATTATTGTAAAAGGCATTAAATAATTAACATACTATTGTGGAACACTGCAGTCTGAAAACTATCTAAGCTGGAAATAAAAAATGGGTAAATAAAGATTTAAATTGAAGAATTACTGACCTATTAAATAATTGCATTAAGTTCCAGAGAGATAGTACAAAGTTAAGACACTTGTCTTGTACGTGGCTGACCCTGGTTCTGTCCCTGGCACTACATATGGCCCCATGGGCACCATCTGGAATGATCCCTGAGTCCAGAGGCAGAAGTAAACCCTGACCACCATCACACCTACCACTCGCCCTCCCAAGAAAATATGGGCACGTAGGGGTTGGAGAGATAGCATCTGGACTAAGGCTCTGGCCTTGCATCAGCCAACCCTGGTTTGATTCCCCACCGCAGCATACGATCTCCCAAACACTACCAGGGGTCACTGCTGCGCAGAGCAGAAGGATAGTCCTGAGCATGACTGGGTGTGACCCCCTCCAAACGAAACTTAAAAAACTATTCAGAAACACAAGGTGCAGAAGCAATTGTGCAGAATGTAGGGATTGCACGCAGCCGGCCCAGGGTGATCCCAGCACCCTTCTGGTCCCCCAAGCCCCAGGAATCAGCCCTGAGTACCACCAGGTGTGACCCAAAACAAAACAAAAACCCTAACAGGAGTTGAGGACATATTTTAATTGTTGAGATTGTTCATTGGGCTTCTTGGCACCTTTTAAAGCTTTTCAAGCCCATTCCTCTAAAGCATCTGGACGATCGAGCAGCTGGGGGGGCACATATGGGTTCTCGCCCTGCAGCCCAGAGCCACGGACATTTGACCTTTCTCAGACTGATTATCATTGCAGTGGGTTTTGGTCCCTTCTCTTTGCGAGGCACTTCATAATTGCTTATAAGGAACTGTACTTTCTAACAGTTTTCAAATGTTTGGCATAAAGCCACAGCTTCAGCGACAGAGATAAGGTTGGCTTTTGCAGTGCTTTTGAAACTGAACATTTGTACCTTCCTTTGAGTCCATGCCGAACCATCCTACCTGCTGTGATCAGTTTCAGCCAAGGTCTGTCATTTTGGGAAAGGGGGAACGAAAGAGAAAAATAAGATGTATTCTATTTTATGTGCACTGTGACAATTGTGCGGTAGTGATAATGAAAGATGAATCCTCTAAAGGACTGCACTCAATCATGTGGATTTTCTTATTTTAAAATATGTGGTGCCTACAGTAATATACACATACACATGTTAGGTAAAGCATAAAAATATGTTACTGTGGAGACTGGAGTCGTTCTTGTCATGTTTTCCTCGAGGGATTTTTCAAGCTCAGCCCTGGTTGACACTGTTCTGAGATTCTGATGTTTTTTGAAATATGGGGCAAATGATCTCCGGGTACTGCTCCATATTGTTAATTCTGGAGGAGATTTTTATCACAGTGACCACGTGCTAAGGCAAAATTGCCAACTGAAGAGAAAAAAAATTACTATTACAACAGCACTTTTTTTTTTTTTTTTTGCTTTATGGGTCACACCTGACGATGCTCAGGGTTTATTTACTCCTGGCTCTGCACTCAGGAATTACTCCTGGCAGTGCTTGGGGACTATATGGGATGCTGGGGATTGAACCAGGGTTGGCTGCATGCAAGGCAAACGCCCTCCCCACTGTGCTATCGCCGCCCTACAACAGCACTTTTTTGGAACATTTTATTATACCACCATGAGATATACGATTACAACGTTGTTCATGTTTGGAGGTTTCGGTCACATAGTGTTCCAGCACCCCCCCTCCACCAGTGCCCATTTCCCACCACCA
This sequence comes from Cryptotis parvus, assembly GCA_021461705.1. Classification (NCBI taxonomy): domain Eukaryota; kingdom Metazoa; phylum Chordata; class Mammalia; order Eulipotyphla; family Soricidae; genus Cryptotis; species Cryptotis parvus. The sequence goes on along the minus strand of JAJIBD010004548.1, from coordinate 37,411 downwards.
ATGTCCCCAATTCCCTCCCCCTCCCATAGCCTGCCTAAATGGCAGGTTCTTTATCTCTTTCTCTCTCTCCCTCTCTCTCTTTTCCTTCTCTTACACATTGTGGGTTGCACTACATACACTTAGAAGACATCATGTGCATTTTTTTGCCTGTATTTAATGCTCAGTTCTATGTTGGTATCAGCCCTTTTGACATTTATTCACACATGTTCCCTTCTCTATCTTACCAAACCTCTGACTCCCACACGTTTGTGGTAATTTTCACTTTTGGTAAGATCACCTGATATATTTATGTCATGCAAATAAATGCAGTCATTCTATGTCTCTCTCTTTCCTTCTGACTAATTTCACTCAACATGATCCTTTCCATATCCATCCATTTATAGGCAAATTTCATAACTTCATTTTTCCTAACAGCTGCATAGTATTCCATTGTGTAGATGTACCACAGTTTCTTTATCCAGTCATCAGTTCTCGGGCACTCTGGTTGTTTCCAGGTTCTGGCTATTGTGAATAGTGCTGCTATGAAAATAAAAGTGAAAAAAAAAGAAAAGAAAAGTGCGGATTGTGTTTCCGCTGTGTGTTTTTGGCTTCCCAGGGTATATTCCCAGGAGTGGTATGGCTGGGTCAAAAGGGAGCTCAATTTCTAGTCTTTGGAGGAATATCCATATTGTTTTCCAGAGAGGTACAACAGCACTTTTAAGACTTTAAGTCACAGAAGTAAAGTCAAGGCCCAGAGAGAGAGTGCAGGGTAGGGCACAGGCCTCGCATGTGAGCAGAGCTGACTTGATCCCCACCACACGCCCCCCACATTCACTGGGTGCACCCTAGGAGGCTGCAGGCCCGCGCCGGTCCTCATCCTCAGACCCTCACATTGAAACTCTGGGCTGGGAATCCCAGGAAGGGGCCCTGGGGCTCCTGAGCACTGCTTGGGAGGTCTCCGCCCCTGATTTATTAAGAGAAGAAAAAAAGGTGATCTGAGACATATATGTTAGTTTTCTTGTATGTGTGAATTTAAATTGCATTTGGTAATCTGAATAATTCTTCTTAAAAGTAACTATTATTGTTTTTACTGTTATAAAAAATTAACTAAAAGTTACTTGCCTTGCATGTGTGGTCCTCGACTCAGCAGCATCATTACTAGATGAAAGCACAGACCACAGAATTCCATCCCCCAATTTACTAAGACGGAATTGCATTAAGAAACAAGAGCAGGAGCCAGAGAGCTCCCTCAGTGAACTGAATGCGTGCTCTGCTTGCAGGAAGCCTAGGCCCAGTCCCCAGCACCAAAGGTTCCTCGGTACAATGCCCAGTGTGGCCCAAGGCCCAAAAATAATCAATTAGAGTGTAAAAAAAATCAAGGTGATTTCTAGGCACAGTGCAGTCCAAGTCTCATTGGTCTAAACTATTTTCTTCATTGACTTTTTTCTTCATTTTTATTTTACAGGGTTACGAAATTTTATTTGCCACCAAACTATGGTTAATGTTCATTGGATAATGATTTTTGTTTTGTTTTCTGGGCCACACATGGCAATGCTCAGGGCTTACTCCTGGCTGTGCGCTCAGGGATTACTTTTGGCAGTGTCCAGGGGACACACATTCAGGGAGCTCTCTGGCTCCTGCTCTTGTTTCTTAATGCAAATTCCATCTTACTAAAATGGGGGATGGAATTCTGTAGTCTGTGCTTTCATTTAGTAATGATGCTGTTGAGTGTGGGACCACACAGGCGGAGAGGCCTGGAATGAAATGGGCAGTAATAGAGTAAAATTAATAAAATTAATTTATGGAGTTCTGAGGTAAGGCAATCAGACTTATAATGAATATGCAAACATTTTATTAATAGGGTTAATATTTAAACCATCTGTCATTTAAGTGGCATGAGCAAATGAAATACGAACTTGAACTTGATTTTAATTCTGTACATCTGTTAGCCTAGCCTTTCTAAAAAATTATCATAATAACAGATTGGTCCATTTTATGTATTTTATGTCTGCATATAATTTAGTCAACTAATTTGAGAGTAATTTCAAAAGGTGATGTTAATTGTAGGTTGCTTTTAAATTAAAGTTTTACCACATTTATCAGATTCCAAGAATTTCTCAGACATGCCCTAATTGGTTGAACCTGACAACTTATTTTTTTCCCTTCAAAGAGTAAAAAAAATCTTAATTTTTATAGGAGGAACTTAAAATAATTGCCCTACTTAGAAATTAGGAAATAGGATATTAAGTTTGTACTTGGACTTTTAAATGGGGATTCAGCATAAGGTATCTGGGGTCTCTCAGCAGTATCTTTGTATCTTAATGCCTACATTTTTTTTTTTTGCTTTTTTGGGTCACACCCGGCAATGCTCAAGGGTTTCTCCTGGATCTGCACTCAGGAATTACTCCTGGAGGTGCTCAGGGGACCATATGGGATGCCAGAGATTGAACCCGGCCAGCATGGGCTGGCTGCATGCAAGGCAAATGTCCTACCCGCTGGGCTATCTCTCCGGCCCCCTTAATGCCTAAATTTTACCTGGGGTATGATAGGTACTCTTAAATGTTTGCAGTTAATAACTTTATCTGAGGTTTTTAAAAGATGTTTGTGAAATCATGGTTACTGTTTATTATGTTCACACTGCCGTATATCTCTTAGCAGGTCTTGGAAGTGAATACAACTCAGAGGTGTTCAGTGGCTTGTCTGTAAATGCTGATATGTTGAGTATACCTTGGTTTTCCTGTCTCTAAAGCTTGTGTTTTTGGAGCTGAGGAGGTAGAACGGGGGTAAGGTGCTTGCCTTGCATGCAGCCCACGAGGGTTCAATCCCCAGCACGCCATGAGACCCCTCAGTCCGCACTCAGTCCCCACCTACTCTCAGCATAGAAGTAAGCCCTGTGCACCACCTGTATGGCCTAACAATTTAAAAAAAAGGGGGTGTTGGGGAATAGCATTTCAGTTATGAGGATAAGCAGTTTTGACAGTAACACACAAGGGGAAAATGATAAAAATGACAGTTTTCTTCTTTTTCAAAGTAAAATATCAGGATTGATAGAATCCCAAGACATTTAAAAAATTTTTTTAATATTTTAAAAAAGTTTTTATTATACCACCATGAGATGTACAGTTACAAAAGTGATCACATTTGGGTTTCAGTCATACAGTGTACCAGCACCCATCCCTCCACCAGTGTCCATTTCCCACCACCAATGTCCAATGATTCCCCCCCGCCTGTGTCTATGGCAGACAATTTTTACCTCTCTCTCTTTCTCTCTCTCTCTCTCTCTCTCTCTTTCTCTCTCTTCTATTACACACTGGGCTTGAAATGCAGACAGTTAGAGGTTATCATGTATATCCTTTTTGCCTACTTTCAATGCTCACTTCTATGCTGATATTGATCACTTGATCACTTGATCACTTGAATCCCGTTATTCATCAATTTGCTCGAGTGGGCGCCAGTAACATTTCCATTGGACCCTATCACGTGCCAGTGTAGCTCAATGGCATCTGGTTGATTCAGGAATATGAAGAGCCTCAAACCGTTCCTTCAGGGTCTTGACAAGGAAGTCTGGCCACGTGATCTTTTGACATCCCTTGGGATCCAGTCGGTAACAGCTCTAGTCCAGCGGTTGTCTCCAAATCACATTACATGTCCAGCCCATCTGATTTTCGATGCCTTGGCAAACGAGACAGCGTCCCCTGATTCTGGAATAGCGACGGAGGTCAGAACTCTGGATTCCTTCTCTCACTTGAGTGAGGCGTGGTATTCCAAGCATAACTCTTTCGATTCCTCTCTGGGAGACCCGAGACCCGAATAGCATTCTCATCCAGGTCTCTGAGGCGTATGTTAATGCAGGGAGAACAGTGGAGTCAAAGGGATGTGCCCGGAGCCGGAGGTTCTTTGTCCTTTACGCTGATATTATCATTTACAATAATTTAGCACACTGTTCATTTCTCTTTATTGCCTAACCTCTGACTCCAACACATTTGCAGTAGGTTCTACCAACTGACAAGACCTCCTGATTCATGTTTTGCTTGGTTTGGATATTAGTATCATGCTCTTTTTTTATATCCCACAAATAAATGCAGTCATTCTCTATCTGTCCTTTTCCCTCTGGCTAGTTTCACTCAGCATGATCCTGTCCATATCTATCCATTTATAGGCAAATTTCATAGTTTCATTTTTTCCTAACAGCTGCATAGTATTCCATTGTGTAGATGTACCAAAGTTTCTTTATCCAGTCATCAGTTCTCGGGCACTTAGGTTGTTTCCAGATTCTGGCTATTGTGAATAGTGCTGCTGTGAAAATAAAAGTGCAGATGGTGTTGCTGCTGTGTGTTTTTGGCTTCCCAGGGTATAATCCCAGAAGTGGTTTGGTTGGGTTAAATGGGAGCTCAATTTCTAGTCTTTGGAGGAATGTCTGTATTGTTTTCCCCAAAAGGCTATACCAGTCGACATTCCCACCAACAATGGAGGAGAGTCCCTTCTCTCTGGATGCAGAGGCATCCAGCCAGCATTTGTTGTCCTTGCTCTTTTGGATATGTGCCAGTCTCTGTGGTGTGAGATATCTCATTGTTGTTTTGATTTGCATCTCTCTGATGATTAGTGATGATGAGCATTTTTTCATGTCTTTGGCCATTTGAATTTCTTCCCTTGTTGAAGTTTCTGTTCATTTCTTCTTCCCATTTTTTAATGGGGTTAGCTGTTTTCTTCTTGTGAAGTTCTACCAGTGCCTGATATATCCTAGATATTAACCCCTTATCAGATGGGTACTGTGTGAATATTCTTTCCCATTCTGTGGACTGTCTTTGTATTTTGGTCACTGTTTCTTTTGAGGTGAAGAAGCTTTTTAGTTTCATGTAGTCCCATTTGTTTATCTTTGCTTCTAGTTGCTTTGTTAATAGTGTTTCATCTTTGAAGATGCCTTTAGCGTCAATGTTGTGGAGGGTTTTTCTTATATTTTCTTAGACGTACTTTATGGGTTCAGGTCTGATATTGGGATCTTTAATCCATTTTGATCTGAGTTTTGTGCATGGTATTAGACACAGGTCCAAATTCACTTTTTTCCATGTAGCTGCCCAGTTTCCCCAGCACTACTGTTGAAGAGGCTTTCCTTGCTCCATTTTGTACTTTTTGCTCCTTTATCAAAGATTAAATGATCATGTGTTTGAGAATGGGTGTCAGGACACTCAACTTTATTCTATAGGTCCACTGGTCTGTTTTTATCCCAATACCATGCTGTTTTAATTACTACTGCTTTGTAGTAGATATTGAAGTTGGGAAGGGTGATGCCTCCCATCTTCTTTTTTCCCAAGGATTGCTTTGGCTATCCGTGGGTGTTTATTATTCCATACAAATTTCAGGAGTGTTTGGTCAATTTCTTTGAAGAATGTCATGGGTATTCTTATAGGGACTGCATTGAATCTGTACAGAGCTCTAGGGAGTATTACCATTTTCACAATGTTGATTCTCCTGATCCATGAGCAGGGAATGTGTTTCCATTTCCTCATGTCCTCTTATTTCTTGAAGCAGGGTTGTGTAGTTTTCTTTGTACAGGTCCTTTACACTCTTAGATAAGCTGATTCCTAGGTATTTGATTTTTTTTTTTTGCTTTTTGGTCACACCTGGCAATGCTCAGGGGTTTCTCCTGGCTCTGCACTCAGGAATTACTCCTGGCGGTGCTTGGGGACCATATTGGATGCCAGGGATCGAACTTTGGCGGCATGGGCCGGTCGTGCAAGGCAAACACCTTACCCACTGGGCTATCGCTCTGGCCTGGTATTTGATTTTCTGTGGCACAATTGTGAATGAGATCGTTTTCTTAATATCCCTTTCTTCTCTTTTGTTATTTGTATCTAGGAAAGCTGCTGACATTTGGGTATTGATTTTTTACCTGCCACACTACTATAGGTATTTATTGTTTCTAGGAGCTTTTTGGTAGAGAGTTTAGGGTTCTCTAGGTATAATATCATGTCATCTTCAAATAGTGATAGCTTGACTTCTTCCTTGCCTATTGGATGCCCTTAATGTCCTTTTCTTCTCTGATTGCTATGGCAACTACTTCTAGTACAATATTGAATAGAAGTGGTGAGAGTGGGCAGCCTTGCCTTGTCCCCGATCTTAGGGGGAAGGCTTTCAGTTTTTCCCCCATTGAGAATGATGCTCGCTGTGTGTTTTTGGTAGATGGCTTTGACTATATTGAGGAAGGTTCCTTCAACTCCCACTTTATGGAGTTTTTATTATGAACGGTGTGGGATCTTGTCAAATGCTTTTTCTGTGCCTATTGATATGATCATGTCAGGGAGCTGCTGGGGTCCCCAACAATACCAGGAAATGAGTTCCCTTCTACCTCCAAAACTGGCAGATGGATGAATCCGTCAGGAATCCGGCATAGTTTCAAAATGCTTTTCTTAACACAGGTTCATGCATACAAATCAACAATAGGAAAAACTTCGAACTTATGATTCCTGGCTAGGACCCCGGCCACTTGTAGACCAAGATGGTGGCCACCACATGTTAAGGCCCTGTAGAGAGGAGACAGAGACAAGGCACCAGCAGAAAGGGGGAGAGAGCCACCCAAAAGGGAGAGAAGATAGGAAACAGCCTAATTTTATATCCCTGCAACCCAGACCTCCCACTTTTTTTGTGAAGGTTGGAGAAATATTTTTGAGACATATTTTTTGCATACATACATACATACACGCATACATACAGTATTTTGGAAGCTGGCAGGGTCAAATGCCCTTAGGTAATTTTTCCCAAGACCTAACCTAGGCCCTTTTAGATGTTAATGTTGCCGACTCAAGATCTGCCTAGGAAATGCCTCTGCAGGGTAGAGAGAAGGGGTTTCTGAGATGAACTGTATCTCAGAATACAAAGGTAGACACTTGTACCAAAGACTATACTAATGCCAGTTAAATATTTCTCCAACCTTCACAAGAGTCTCATCTTTACTTGATGGTAGTTTTGTATTTTAGTTACCTTTGAGGTATCAGGGAGACATGCTTGCTTGCTTGGAGGCGAACAGCATTTCTCTCTGGTCTAATTACTTAAAGATCCAACGTGGCCAGGTAAATATACTGGTAAGATCTAGCTAGTCCCATGATGATTGTGATACCATGAGAGAATATTTATACCAGCCAGTATAGAATACATGGTCAGATAAACTGCCACATTTAAACTGCCCTCCTAATCATGTTGAGTGAAATTAGCCAGAAGGAAAAAGACAGATATAGAATGACTGCATTTATTTGCATGACATAAATATATAGATACATACATACATACATACATACACACATGCATGCATACACATGCATGCATACATGCACACACATTCATACATACATGCATACATATAATGATACCAATATCCAAGGTCAGGCAAAACATGGATCAGGAGGTCTTTTCAAAAGTGGAATCTACCATAAGCGTGTGAGAGTTGGAGGTTGTGTGGGACAGAGAAGGGAACAGTGTGCTAACAGTTGTTGTAAGTGATAATACCAGCCTAGAACTGAGTATTGAATACAGGCAAAAAGATACACATGATAACCTCTAAATGTATGTATTGCAATCCACAGTGTGTAAGAGAAGGAAGAGAGAAAGAGAAAAGAGATAATGAACTCACCACAGAGGCAGGCTAGGGAGAGGGTAGGAAATTGGGGACATTGGTGGTGGGAAATGGGCACTGGTGGAGGGATGGGTGCTGAAACAATGTATGACTGAAACACGGACATGACCATCTTTGCAATTGTATATCTCACAGTGGTATAATAAAATATTAAAAAATAAACTGCCCTCCTATCTACAAAGTGACCTGCAGGAAGCAATCCAGGCCAGATGCAGAGGCTCTGGGCAGGTATACTGCAACCTGATCATATGATTTTTATTTTTTCTCTTATCGATATGATGTATTATGTTGATTGACTTGCAAATTTTTAAAAATTTTTATTATACCACTGTGAGATATACAATTACAAGGATGTTCATAATTGGTCTTTGTCATACAGTGTTCCAGCACCCAGCCCCTCCACCAGTGCCCTATTCCCAGCACCAATGCCCTCAAACTCTCCTCACCAACCTCAGCCTGCCCCTATAACAGGCACCATTTCTTTCTCTCTTTTTCTTTGTCTCTGGCTCTGTATTTCTCTCTCTTCTCTTATACTTTGCGGCTTGCCCTACAGATCTTAACTGTAAGTCTCTCTGTGTATATTCAATAGTGAGTTCTAGTGTGACATTATAATTCCCTATTCCCCATCAACCTCCCCAGTTTGTTGCAACTACAATCATCATTACAGTGTATAAATGTGAAAGATCCTGGGAATGACCTTGTCCTAACCTTCATTATTATCTAAGCCTGTTGCGCAGCTGTGGGTCTGGTCTGTCTCTTGTCCAGCTTTGCTGGTTGTGGAGACTGTGAGCGTGTAGCCACACCTGCAACATGGAGTTAGAGGAATGGGGGGGAGGAACCTAAATCCCTGCTCCAAGACTTGCGATTTTGAACCATCCCTGCATTCCAGGGATGAATCCTACTTGGTCATGACGTATGATCTTTTGATGAGTCTTTGGATTCTGTTTGCTAGTGTTTTGTTGACGATATTAGCATCTGTGTTCATCAGGGAGATTGGTCTGTTTTCTTTTGTGTGGTTTTTTTCTGCCTACTTTGGGTATCAGGATGATATATGCTTCGTAGAAGTGGTTTGGGAGTGTTTCTGTTTCTTCTGTTTCTTGGAAGAGCTTGAAAAGGACTGGCAGTAGGTTCCCCTTAAAGGTTTGGAAGAATTCACTGGTGAATCCATCTGGACCTGGGCTTTTGTGTTTGGGCAGACTTTTAATTACTGTTTCAATTTCCCGATAGTGATAGACTCATTCAGGTATTGCAGGTCTTCTTGTTTCAGCCGTGGGAGGTTATAGGACTTCAGGAATTTATCCATTTCTTCCAGGTTCTCATGTTTTGTGGCATACAGACTCTTAAAGTAATATGTCATGATCTTTTGAATTTCTTTGGTTTCTATTATGATGTCCCCCTTTTCATTTCTGTCCCAAGAAATTTTTAAAAAAGTAGTTCTCCCTTGCATACTTGGTAATTTTTTAAAAGTTATGACTTTTATTTGGTCAAAAAATAGGACTTTTAAAAATTCCAATAAACGTTTTTTCCGTGTCCAGCCAGCGCATGGCTGTGCTCAGGGGCTACTCCTTGCTCAGTGCTTGGAGAACACATGTTGTGGGGGATCAGATCTCAGCCTCCTCAGGCAGAGCTTGTGCTCCAGCCCTCTCAACCATCTCCCCCACCTCCCAATACATATTTTTGAGCAAAATTTGATTTTAATTTTTGCCAGGTGGGCTCAGAGTAGGATTTGATCTAGAGCTAATTTTTCCCGCTGCTGAAGGAAAACTTGAGTGTACTCCGATGCCCTGGGTATCAGGAGGGTTTTCACTCTGGTGACAAAAACTGTTTCCGGTGATTTGCTCGAGATTCACAAATCCCCTGGACCTTCCAGGTGTGTCCAGGTATCGGCAGTTTGCTCAGACCACGTTATGCTGAGAGGGGGGCCCGTGTGTCTGGGTGGCCGGATTCTCTGAGCATGCGCCTTGCTTGTCTTCTACAACAGCCATGTTGACACTAGGGACTTCGCAGGTCTTCCTGGCTTCACCTTCCTCACTCTTTGCCCCGGTGACTTTCTCCAGGAAGCTGCGGTCATCTTGTGCAATGGTAAGGCTCTCCTTCTTGATTGGCGTTGTGGTCATTTATAACCTGATCGGCGGGGTTTGCAAACCATTGTTTGCTTTAACTTGCACGGTAGGGCTTCTCTACACAGGAGGATGAAATTGGCTCCTGTCGCTTTAGGTTGATGGGACATGGAAATCTTTAATGGCTTATCTGATTCCATTGTGTCTGGTCTTTTTCAGTTTAAACTCATGCATTCAGAATACTTCAAAATTATTGGGCACTTGGATTCAGTTAGGCATTGGAGGTTATGACATTCTCCTTGTTTTTTTTTTTAATCAGTCTTACAATACCAGGGCACTTGAGAAGAATATGATCAGGCTAGGAGATGCCTGTAAAGGTATTGAGGATATACAGCTTTCAACATTGGGTGTGTGTTGAAAATGCAGAGTCATGGTTCTTGTGTTGGGACTGATGAGTCAGAATCACTGGGGTGAGTCTCCAGGTGATTTTTCTATACTTCAGTTCTCACACTCCGATTCTGAAGGATGGGTGGGAAGAGAAATAGCTGACAAGATTATATGGATAAAACCCTTTTACAGTTTATAACATATGTTCCTAAACAACCTCTTCCTACTTAATTTTCACAGCTCATCAGATCTGACTACAGACAAGAAGCTGAGGCATGGTTAGGGTAAATAGGTGCCGAGTGAGAGGGGAGATTCTGAAACTCAGGTCTTCCTCCAAACTGCTGCTTCCTACATTGGTGTCTTCTTTGCTGAAGATGTTCTTTTATGTAATTTGCATTTTGGGAGGCATCATTAGGCTACATTTTGTATTAGGATTGATTGGCTTTGAGTGACAGAAAATGCAAAGCAACAGAGACTCAAAGTTTACTGTTCTCTACAAGAAAGTGCAGGGCTGATCTGACTAGTGTTTCAGGGACTGTGGGTTTTTGTTTCCTTGCTCTGCCATGCATGTTCCTGATCTTATAGTTCATGACACAATTGATAATCTTTGTAGCTTGGTCGAGGAAGGGATTAGGAAGTGGACAAAGGATACCACAAACCTGCTGTCTCTTAAGGAAATTTCTTGTAAGTTCAGCACACGACACTTCCTCCTATGGCGTGATGGCTGGTACCAGGCCCTTCAGCTGCTCTACCAGCTGCTATTTGGATCTGTATTCCCTGAGAATCGGTGTGCAGCTAAAACCCAGGGCTTCCATTAGCATATAAGAAGGAAAAATGATTTGGGGAACAGCTTAAAAATAACGAGAAGTCTGCCACATCTTCGAATCTGGTGACTTCTAAGAAGTGAAGACCTCATCTGGGGTCCCTTGGAATGCACTAGGCATTTTCCTAAAAACAATAGTAAGAGCCAAAGCATTGTTAGAATATATTGATAGAGTAGAAAATCCAAAACTGGCAAAAGTAAATTCAGTGAAGTGGAACTGGTTAAGTAGAGCCAAAGAAGTAAAACCAAAATCACTGAACTAGCAATTGTCGAGGCTTATTACACAAGACTGCAAACAGGGAACACTTAAGGCAAGGCATAGGATGAGGGACAGGCACTTTGTTATTAAGCAGCCTACATACTGAGGTGACATGTCATGTCATGTTACGTTACGTTACGTTACGCTACGTTACGTTATGTTTTATGTTATGTTATGTTATATGTTATGTTATGTTATGTTACGTTACGCTACGTTACGTTATATGTTATGTTATGTTATGTTATGTTATGTCATGTCATGTCATGTCATGTCATGTCATGTCATGTCATGTCATGTCATGTCATGTCATGTCATGTCATGTCATGTCATGTCATGTCATGTCATGTCATGTCATGTCATGTCATGTCATGTCATGTTATGTTAGACATAATATTGGAAGTTTTTTGTGTGTGTCTGTTTTTTGGTTACATCTCGCAGTTCCAGACTTACTCCTGACTCTGTGCCCAGGAATCCTGGCATTGCTCAGAGGCCATATAAGGTGCTGGGGATTGAACCAGGGTTAGCTTCATGCAAGGAAAGTGCCTTACCTCCTGTATTCTCTCTCCAGCCCAGTTTGAATTTTCTTAAACAATGAGAAATCAGTTGGTGATTATCACATACCAACCTTAAGAAATTATTTAAGTTTTCCCTATGATTTCCAGAAGCATAAACTCTAAATGACTCTTGCAAGATGGCTAAGTTTCATCTTCCTGTGTGATTAAACTGGTCTGGTCTGATTAAACTGATCTAAGTTTCATCTTCCTGTGTGACTAAACTGGTCTGGTCTGCTTGGGACATTTTCAAGGCTGCTCTCCATTTGGTTTTAATTATTAACACTGTAACATTACAGGCAGATACCCTCACCCACTGTTTATTGAATGAATCAAGGCCAGGCATTTTGCTCCTAAGTATCTTATTATTTTATTATACAGCTAATCTCTGGTCTTAGAACATAGCTGTTACTATTTTTATTTTATAGATGAAAAATTGAGTATATTTGAAAGTGAAGAGCTAGGATTTGAACATAGATTCCAGATAATGTCTTCTCTAAAGTAGTAACTAGGCTATTTAACCAATATGCTAAGTGGAAATCCTTCGCTTTCCAAGTTGTGATCAGCCAAATTGATCAGATACTACCCCTAGCATGGCCAGAAACCTTGGAGCCAATACTTGACTTGTCTTCATTCCCTTTGCTAGGAGGATGTTGCAGATACTTTGTGCCCTGCCTACCTAGGGACGCATGTGAGAGAGATACGTTGTGGGGTAGTGTAAGGACAGACTGAAGATGGAGAGCTAGTGTCAGAAACGAACCTTTGCTTTTTGAGGATTTTTTTTGGGTCACACCTGGCAATGCTCAGGGGTTTCTCCTGGCTCTGCACTCAGGAATTACTCCTGGCTGTGCTCGGGGACCATATGGGATGCTGGGGATCGAACCTGGGCCTGCACAGGCCGGCCGTGTGCAAGACAAACGTCCTACCCGCTGGACTATCGCTCCGGCCCTCTTTTGAGGATTTTTAACTTCCATAGAACGTGTTAACCTCAACCAAATTGCTGTGAAAATAATTTTATAGGGAATTATATTTAGTTGAGTTACATGTCACGTGCCTTTGTAAATAGCTTAGAATATCAGTTAAGAATATTTTTTTTTTTTTTTTGGGAGTCTCACCCGGCGACGCTCAGGGGTTACTCCTGGCTCTGCACTCAGGAATCACTCCTGGCGGTGCTCGGGGACTATATGGGACGCCGGGGATCAAACCCGGGTCGGCACAGGCCGGCCGCGTGCAAGGCAAACGCCCTACCCACTGGACTATCGCTCCGGCCCAGTTAAGAATATTTCCTAAGGGGCTGTGATGATGGTACAGGGATTATGGCACTTGCCTTCCACTCATCAGCCCCTGTGTGATTCCCAGTTTTACACGTGGTCTCCTGAGCACCACTGGAGCCAGGAGGGTGCCCTGAGCACCACAGGTGTGACCCAGAGGCACATTTTTGTTTCCCCTTCAGATAAAACCTGAAGCTCGAATTTTTAAAATTAAAAAAAAATTTATTATACCACCACGAGATGACAATTACAAACTGTTCATGATTGGGTTTCAGTCATACAGTGTTCCAGCACCCGTCCCTCCACCAGTGCCCATTTCCCACCACCAATATCCCCAGTTTCCCGCCCTCCTCCCCCAGCCTGCCTCTATATCCTTTTGCCTATGCTCAGTTCTAGTCTGGTGTTACCATTTCTGACAATTATTAGGACTCTGGGCCCTTCTCTGTCTTACCTGACCCCTGACTCCCACACACTCTGTGGTGTGAGATGATACCTCACTGTTTTGAGTTTCATCTCCCTGATAATTAGTGATGATAAGCACTTTTTCATATGCCTTCTGGCCATTTGAATTTCTTCTTTGAGGAAGTTTCTGTTCATTTCTTCTCTCCATTTTTTTGGTGGGGTTGGCTATTTTCTTCTTGTGAAGTTCTACCAGTACCTGATATATCCTGGATATTAACCCCTTGTCTGCTGGGCATTTGGTGAATATTCTTTCCCACTCCGTGGACTGTCTTTGTATCTTGGTCGCCATTTCTTTGAGGTGCAAAAGCTTTTTAGTTTCATATAGTCCCATAGGTTTATCTTTTGAAGCTCAAATTTATAAGCATGTATTGCCAGCTTGTGATTCCTCTGTGTTCTTTCTTCAATGATCGGAAGCTTAACTTCATTCCATAAATCATGGTTTTCAGAGAGCCTGGTTTGCATAACATAATCCAAATACAGTACAGGGTCTCCCCCTCCCCCAGTTTAGTTGTTGAAAGATTCTCAGGCCTTAGGATGGAGTTGAGGGGTCTGGGAGGTAATTTAAAGGGCTGGGGTTCAGTTTCTGGCCCCACATGGTCCCTGGGAGCCAACCCTAAGCACTGAAGCCGGAGTTGAGCCTTGAGTACTGTTTGAGTGGGAGTGGAAGGGTGGAGTGCCAGGTGAGCGCATTAACCTGTTCCGTCACTTTAAATCTCGCCAATTGGAAAAGCAGCCAATCAAAAAAGATAATGGGGCGGCTGTGGGTGGGAGATGGCAGCAGATGAAAGGAAACCCCCAGCCAATCCTGGTCCTTCGCCCTTCTCTCTTTTTACACATGCCCAGGCAAACTGCAGAATCAGGCAGGGCGCCCATGACCCACTGACAAGACCTCCTGATCCATGTTTTGCCTGGCCTTGGATATTAGTATCATGCTCTTTTTTTTTATATCCCGCAAATAAATGCAGTCATTCTATATCGGTTCTTTTCCCTCTGGCTAATTTCACTCAGCATGATCCTCTCCATGTCCATCCATTTATAGACAAAGTTCATAACTTCGTTTTTCCTAACAGCTGCATAGTATTCCATTGTGTAGATGTACCACAGTTTCTTTATCAAGTCGTCTGTTCTTGGGCACTCTGGTTGTTTCCAGATTCTGGCTATTGTGAATAGTGCGATAGCAAAAATTTATTAATTTGAATAATTTGAAAGGATTAAAAAAGTATGGAAACAGCGTCCTTTATTTTGTGCTTTATTGAAAGAATAATGGCTAGAGGACTGCTACTTTGTAATTTCAAAGACAAAATGAACTTATTCATCTGTTTCCTGGAAATTGGTTCTAGTAAATCTGTTTCTGCTTATTGTTATTAATTGTGGAGATCAAGTCAATGCTCCAGGTTACCGGAGATCAAACCTGGCTTTTGTCAAGGCAGGCACCTCGCATCGCATCGGTACTTCCTCTCTGAGCCCAGGATTGTTCAGGCTTGTGATTGATTTCCCCTTTGTCATTATGAAAGGCCCTTTTTCTCTCTGCTCAGAACTTCTTTCCACTCATCTTTGCCTGGTGCGTCTGTTCCCTATCTTTAACCTGTTCACCTTTTTATATTTAAAGTACATTCTTATAAATGGCTCATAATGCTCTCTCTCTCTCTGTCTCTCTCTCTCTCTCTCTCTGTCTCTCTGTCTCTCTCTCTCTCTCTCTCTCTCTCTCTCTCTCTCTCTCTCTCTCTCTCTCTCTCTCTCTCTCTCTCCCTCCTCCCCACCGCTCTCTCTGTCAACCCGGTTTTAAGAAAGCTTGTTTTTAAAAAAATAATTGAGGTGTTTGTTTTGGTGGGAGGCTCCTTGGGGGAACCTGGGCCCCTCACAGCACTTCTCAGCCTAGTGCCTGAGGCTTCCCTGCCTGGGACCTTCAGGGCTGCTGCCTGTGACGCTCAGGGGACCAGGGGTGCCACGGGGGAGACCAGGTTGGACACATGCAAGGTTTGTGCCTCAACACTGCCTGACTTTCCAGTACCTTTGTGAAAGGTTTATTTTATATATTTGTTTGTTTATTTGTTTTTGGTGTTTTGGGCCACACCTGGAGATGCTCAGGGATTACTCCTGGCTTTCCACTTAGGAATTCTTCCTTGTGGCGCTCGGGGGACCGTTTTGGGTGCCACGGATTATACTCTGGTTAGCCGCATGCAAGGCACACGCCTATTTGCCGTGCTATCACTTTGGTCTCCTGTTAGGTATTTAAATCATTTCCAACTAAATGTGGTCATCAGTTGATCAGGTTTAATTTTATCTTGCTGTTATGTATTGTCTTGCCAAAAGTAAAACTTCTTTGGGGGATGAAATATTATTGATGAGCTCAGTGATCTTTTAAAGAAGTATATAATAGACATTTCTGTGCACTGATATATCTCTGTTCCGGTGCCCAGTGCTCTTCCTTCCTGGGTTAGAAATCGGTTTTCTTCTGCCCTCATGTTCCTTCCTTTAATATTCCTTTCAGTGCAGTTTCTCCTGTGATACATTATGTAGAAGCATTTATTTACCTTGTAAATATTGTACTTGAATCTGGCAACTTCATTCAGAATTTTAGATTAATGTATTCATTCAACAGAATAATGGGATCCTTTTGTGTGCCAGGAACTATGCCTTAGTATCTGGATATTCAACACTGACCAGAACCACATATAAAATCTTTTTCTTTGCAGAGCTTACATGCTGCTGGGTGTAGCTAGGTAACACATAAAAGTTAAAGTAATAGGAGCTGTGGAGAAAAATAAAGCTTGAGCAGGGAATAGGAGACATTTAGTTCGGATGATAGTGAGGGGGAGCTGGTGGCAGTGTAGGGGTGGTCAGGAAAGGCCTGACCTGAAAAGATGACATTTAAGCACAGCGCTGAGAAGGGCAGGGATGAGTCATGTGGGTGTCGGGGAAGAGAATCCCAGCTCCATAGCCGTTGTGAAAGCTTCGGTTTATAGTCATGAATACGCCTAGTGGGTTCAAGGAGCAGCACGCAGGCCAGTGTGGTTAGAACGGAATCCCAAGGGAGAGCGGCCCCGCTGACAGCTGAGAGGCAGCGGACGCAGGTGGAGACCCGCGCAGTGGTGGGTGAGCGAGGCGGAAAGCAACTGCAGGGCTTTGAGCTGGGAATGACATAATCCGACTTCATAGTTTCAGAGATCACTCTGGCTCCTGTATTGAGAACATTCTGTTTGCAGTGGGCGCAAGACCACGTGGGAAAGCCAGACAGGCTATAGTCAGCAAGGTCAGACCAGTGACTTCTGGGTAGGTTGAGAGTATTTTGAAGGCAGACATGAAAGATTTGCTGATGGATTGTATTTGGACAGAAGAAACGAAGATTAAAGATTCCGTAGTTTGGGCCTAAGGCAATGAAGGGTGGACTGTTGAGATGAGAAAACTGTGGGAGTCAGACGCTTGTGACATGCTTTATTCTGGGAAAGGCCACTCGTAATCCTCTCCAGTAAGAGTGGGCTAGGGGGGGGGGGGCCTGAGCAGTAGGACAGTGGGGGAGGCACTTGCTGTGTGCACGGCTGACTTGGCTTCAGGCTGACTCGGCTTCAGTCCCTGGCGCCTACGTAGTCCCTAAGCCCTGCCAGCAATACAAATAATCAAGCAAGAAAACAACAGCAAAGACTGGGCTGTGGCCCTGGAACACTTCTTTACGAGAGACAGAGAAGTCTCACAGCCTATGTTCCTTTGTTCTGCGTGAGTATCATACTGCGCTGGCCAACCCCAATGCCACTGGCCCCTGTGAGTAAAGGACAGGGCCTGTGGTAGCATAAAAGAGGTGAGTATACAATTTCCTCTCAGGATCTGCATAGCAGACCATAATGCCAGAGAGAGGGAAAGAGAGAGCAACTGTCACTAAGACAGGCAAGGGCGAGAGGGAAACTAGGGACGTTGGTGGTGGGCCATGTACCCTGGTGAAGGGATGGGTGTTGGAACAGTGTATGCCTGAAACCCAATATGAAGTGCTCTGTAACTGTGCATCTCACAGTGATTCAATTTAAAAAAATAAAAATAAAAAATACATAAATAAAGCTGAACTGTTTCTCAGAAAAAAAACAACGTTAATATAGACTAACTGTCTGTTACTGCCTGGTGGCTGGTAGCCAAAGGGACACTAACTTTCACTTCTGCTAGCAGATCTTTGTGTCCGTCCTTTAGTTAAAGCATTGCTCTGTCCATTGTCAAACTGCTTTGTGTTTCTCCTGGTGACTCCAGACAGTAGGTCACAGTAGACAGAAGTCTTTGTTCTGGTGATAAGCAGTTGACACCACTTAAATATTGAATGAGTGGGTCAGTGAGTGGTATTGCTAGGTGTTTGGTTTAATCCCGTTTAATTTTGGCGTGCAGTGCAGATGTTGATGTAACCGTTTGGAGAGCAGGGAAGAGCACAAAATGGAGACACGTTAGCCAAAACTTGAGAAAAAACCCACATAAAATGATGGGTGTATTGTCATATGAGTGTTTCTATCCAACAAGAGACATAAGAATGTCCGTCACTCTAAGAGCAGAGCAGTTGCTTTCACAGTGTCGCTGGGAGGGATGCCAGGTCTCCTGAGCACTTCTTGGGAGCAGCCCCCTCACCCCTCAAAGAATCTTCATCTTTTGTAGTAGATGTAAATGAGGAAACAGAATTCATCAACAACGAATATAAAAACAAGTTGTGGTATGTTAAAAAAAAATATCGTGGTATGGTCATATAGATAGTATGCATTTACCAAAGTGACTGAGCTCAGGTATATGCAGTTATGTGAGTAAAAATCATTTCATACATACAAGAAAAAATTAATAAAAATTATACTGGGGTTAGACATCAGGATGGAAGTTTTCTTAGAAGGAGGAGAAAGCTTACAGTGATTGCGAGACCACAGTTCCCATCTTCCCATTTGGAAGATGGGAACATTTGCTGTCTTCACATGGGTGGGGATCACATGTATGCTCTATCATCTTTCACTGGGTTATTTTGTTTTGGATACTCCTGAGATATATGTTTACTTCTAGAACAGTTTAGTTCCCGTGCTGAAAAATCGCCTCCCGTAGAATTGCTGGACAGATTCTTATCGTGAAGGCTGTGCTTGGGTCTCTTGTGTCCCCCCTTCCCTGGCGCAGGGTTGTATTGGGGCCACACTGGTGGTGCTCAGGGCTTACTCCTGGCTCTGTGCTTGGGGTCACCCCTACTGGGGCTCATGGACCAGAGGTGGTGCCCAGGATTAAACCAGGATTTCCACATCAAGGGCAAGTGACTTACCCTCTTTGTGTAAAACTCTTGTGGTTTTAAGTGGTCATGAACAATACAAAGGAATCCAGTTAATTTGGGTGGGAAAGCCTTATGCAAATACTCAATTTCGAATACTAGGGAAGTAAGAAATAGAATAACAGCCACTGAAGAAAACTGATCTGAGTTTAGCATACCTTCCTTTTAAGTTTAATTTTTTTTTTTTTTTTTTGCTTTATTGGGTCACACCCGGCGATGCTCAGGCTCCTGGCTCTGCACTCAGGAATTACTCCTGGCAGTGCTCGGGGACCATATGGGATGCCAGGGATCGAACCCGGGTCAGCTGCATGCAAGGCAAATGCCCTCCCTGCTGAACTATTGCTCCGGCCCTTAAGTTTAAAATAAAGGGCAGGAACTCTATAGGAAATAAGAGTTTGGATATAGCATTAGAACCCCAAACCTGCCTATGAAAATGTAACACAGAATATTATTTCTAGAATAGAATACAGTAATCCTCCCCAAATACATTTGAGTTAGTTGTGTTAATTACTTTGAGCTTTGGCTATGAGGAGAGTTAAGTTTCGTTTTATTTATACAAGAATATTCACAATATGTGCTAATGACATTAAAGCCACCTTCAGTGTCACTTGAGACCCAAATGCTGCTCTTGTGTATCTGTCATTTCCTCCCTGACATTTTTAATTGTCTCAACCCATACCACAACTCTAGCCCAGATGTACCAAGATAAAATGTAGTGTGGACAAGTCCAAGTTTTTCACTTAGATTGAGATTAGGAAAACAAACATGTGATTTATAAATAGGTGGTCAAGTTTTAGAACTATGCGAGTCAGACCAAACTGTTTGGGGGCTGAGGAGAGAACAGAGGGCTTTGGTCTTGCCTCGCATGAAGCTGATGTTGGCTCAAATCCTTGGTATCACAGATGGTCCCCCGAGCACTACCAGGATTCACTCCTGTGTAGCAGTGGTATGACCCCAAACAAACTGTTCAGTGGGACTACCCCATCAGAACATTAATGAGATCACAGTCTGTGCTGCTACAGGGAGTGGGAGATTTAGACTGCATCAAGAATTTTTTGTACTATTTTAAGAATATTATAGATAACTTAGAGCTCATCTAAAACAAAGCAACAGTTTTACAAAGGTCCAAAGAGTGAATTGTGTGACTGAGAACAGCCTATGAACAAACAGCCCTAGAAAACATTTTTCCCATTCATCAAAAATGAGGCTTGATAATAGGCTTAATCATTGATTAAAATTTATAACTGAGCAAGTGGTTGACTCAGGCTCCACGTGCTTGCTGTTCTTTTTGTTTCAAAGATTAGTTTTGTTTATATGTCCCTATGAGAAGAGAAACAGGAAACTGTAAGGAAATGGTTTAACATTAAGTGGAAAAGGCAGCTTTCAAGATAGAAAGATCAGTGAGAGAAAAATAGTTGGTTATCAGTGGTCTAGGTTTATTAGTATTTCAAGTATCGTGTAATCTTAAACATATTTCTTTCTCATTTTCCAGGTCTTTGATTCCAATGCGGAGTCTGGGTATCTTGTTCTCACCATCGTTATATCAGGTCATTTCTTCATTTCTCAAGGAAAGACACTACTGGTAGGTCTCACGCATGTAGTATAATATGCAAACATAATTCTTATTTTTATTGTTTTGCATTCATTTTTTGCTTTATCAACTTCCAGTTTCACTAAAATTCAAGCTCAAGAATGGATCATTTATTGAGTATTCTACAACAGTGGCAAATACAAAGACCTGTTGATTGTTGCCTGCCTCAAAGGGAGGGTTGAGGGGTTTGCTGAGAGTCTTCAAAAGATTGAGGTGAAGAGTATTATGAAAGATCTTTCTTTGGGGTCATACATGGCCATGCTTGAGAACTATTCTCAGTCTGTGCTCTGGGGTCATCCTGTAGTACTGGGATGCAGGCTCTGGAATTGAACCTAGGCCTCCTGCATAACAAACATTTGCCCTGCCCACTGAGCATCTCTCTGGCCCCTCTAAAGGGGCCAGAGAGATGCTCCAGATTTGGGGAGGTGGAGGTTAAGACATAGTGAGATACATGTGATAATGTGTGAAACTTTTTCCTAATAGGGTAACCAGCATATTCTGAGGAATATATGTGAGGCGATAACTCAAAGAGAAAGTGAGGCATATACTTACTAATTGATAGGCCTTCATAAAATAGAGATTCTAAAGGCACATAATTGATTCTGAATACATATGCATGCATTGGAGGAAATTTTTGGAATGTAGATAATGTAAGATAATTGCCTTATTTGGAAGCTCATGTTTGAATTTGTATTTATTTTGTGAAGGTTCATTGACAAGATTGTTTGAGAGGTACAGTTTTACATCTCTTCAGCATGCTGCCATGTTATGGTGGTACCAGTATCTCTCCACTGGAGTCCACTGGGCTTAGTCCCCACTTGAATCTCCCCTCCCTGAATTACTGTTCAGATGTAAAAATTCATGAAGAGACAAGAACATTATTAACTTGTGCAATCAAAGACTTTGTACTTAGAGGAACCAGTGCAATGGCGTAAGTGGTAGAGGATACACCAGCCATGCTCAATGCCCCCAGTTCAGCCCTGGGTGCTGCCTGGACCCCTGAGCACAGCCAGGGCAGCCCTGCTGATTCCTAAACGTTGCTGGCCTGAACATTATATTGACAGACCCACTCCCCTGGCTGAGCTGCAGGGGAGTTATATGTATTGACAAGATTGTTTGAGAGGCAAAGGGCCCTGGTCTCCCTAGCTCTGTTAATGGTGGTCCTTATGAAAGAAAGAAAGAAAAAGAAGAAAAAAAGAAAGAAAGAAAGATAGAAAGAAAGAGAGAGAGAAATAAAGAAAGAGAAAGACAGAAAGAGACAGAAAGAAAGAGAAACAAAATAAATAAGAAAGGCAATGTATTTCATGTAGTAGTGAAGATATCTATGTCACTGATACAACAGATATTTACTAAAAATCGGTATAGACATACTTTATTCAGTTGACAAACTGAGAGACTACTCTATGCCAGGCATTTAGATGCTAGGGGCGAGAACAGTGGGCAGAGAAGCTGCAAATCCCTGTCCTTGTGGAATGTCATTATTCTGGCAGGGAGAAACATGTTCTAATATATGCGCCCAATAAATTAAAATGCTTGAATTTTTGGTGAATATCTTACATGTTCTATTATAAGGGCAGCATCCCACATATATACATTATGATGGTTCATTTCTTAAGTGGAATGTAACCTTGAAATGTGAGGTGACTTGTAAACTCATCTTGTGTTTCTCCTGACTTTTTAAAAACTGCAGCAAGAGTTACTGCATTGGTCTGACTTTATCTGTCATTGTTGGGGTTCAGTTGCAAAGGCTAGGGCATCTTCTTCAGCTGCACATTCTGGCTGGTGGGCTGAGGGACGCCCAGAACACAGTTCTCCTTGCCAATTTTGTGAAATTTTTAAGGGCTTTTGGGCGCGACCTGTCAGTGTTCAAGGGCTTCTCACAATGCTAAGCAAAGGCTTAGATGTGGCTCCAAGTGGAGCTTCTGAGACTGCTGGAAGACCTTGGGCCTCCTACATACAAAGCATATGCACTAGTCCTTGGAGCCGTACGCTGGTCAGAGTGTGGGTCCTTTGTTGCGGTGGGTGCATTGGTCACACCTGGCAGTGCTGGGGAACCTTGTGATGCCAGGTTTTAAGCTTGGGTCTTCTGCTTGCACAGCATGAATACTTGTCCTTTGAGATGTTTTCCTGCTCCCATGAGGTTCTTTTAATGGTGAAATCAGGGGCCGGAGTGATAGCACAGTGGGGGAGGCATTTGTCTTGCACACAGCCAATCCGGATTTGATCCCTGGCATCCCCTTATGGTCCCCGAGCACTGCCAGGAGTAACTCCCGAGTGCAGAGCCAGGAGTAACCCCTGAGCATTGCCGGTGTGATCCAAAAAGCAAATAAATAATAATAATAATAATAATAATAATAATAATAATAATAATAATAATAAAAACAGTGACATCAGTGCATTGTGACTTAAAACAATGCTTTTGAGATTCACTCACTTCATTTTTTCATGATGAACTAGTATTCAGTTGTATGGATTCACCTAGTCAGCTCATCTGTTCAGATGTTTTGTTGATTTGGGAACCATGCCAAGAAGTGTTCAGTGGCTAAACCAGATTCTGTGCTGGGGGTTACTCCCCTGCAGTGCGCAAGGGTCCGTGTGGTCCCAGGGGTCCAGCGTGGACCTCCATACAGACTGCCTGGGTGACTCAGCTCTTTAGGCTAGATCTCTGGCTGCTCTCATCTGTTCAACTTTTTAAAAAAAATTTTATTTTATGCTACTGTGAGATATACAATTACAAAGATGTTCATAACTGAGTCTCAGTCATACAATGTTCCGGCACCCATCCCTCCACCAGTGTCCCATTCCTATCACCAATGTCTCCATACTCCCACCCATCCCAGCCTGCCACTATAGCAGACACTTTTTCTTTCCTCTCTTTCTCTCTGTCTCTCTCTGTTTCTATGTGTACCTCTTTTGTGTCTTACGCATTGTGGCTTGCCCTACAGGCATTTAGGGTTTATCATGTAAGTCTCATTGTGTATATTCAATGCTGAGTTCTAGTCTGGCGTTACCATGTCCCACAATTAGTAGATCATGGTTGTATATTTATATCCCATTAATGAATGCAGTCATTCTATATTTGTCCTTTTCTCTTTGGCTAATTTCATTTAGCATGATAGTCTCCATGTTCATTTTCAGGCAAATTTCATAACTTTGCCTTTTCTGACAGTTGCATAGTATTCCATTGTAAAGATGTACCAGTTTCTTTAGCCAGTCTTTTGTTCTCAGGCACTTAGGTTGTTTCCAGATTCTGACTATTGTGAATAGTGCTGCTATGAATATAGAAGTGCAGATAGTGTTTCTGCTGTGGTTTTTTGAGTCTCTAGGGTATATCCCAGGAGTGGTATTGCTGGGTCGAATAGGAGCTCAATATCTAGTTTTCAGAGTAATGTCCATGTTGTTTTCCAAAAGGGCTGAACCAGTCAACACTCCTACCAACAGTGGATGAGAATTCCTTTTCCCCCCCACACCCACGCCAGCACTGGTTGTTCTTTCTTTTTTGGATGTGTGCCAGTCTCTGTGGTGTGAGATGGTACCTCATTGCTGTTTTGATTTGCATCTCTCTGATGATTAATGATGAAGAGCACTTTTCATATGCCTTTGGGTCATCGAATTTTTCCTTGTCGAAGTTTCTGTTCATTTCTTCTCCCCATTTTTTGATGGGGTTAGCTGTTTTCTTCTTGTAAAGTTCTACCAGTGCCTGATATATCCTGGATATTAACCCTTAATAGATGGGTACTGTGTGAATAATTTTTCCCATTCTGTGGACTGTTTTTGTATCTTGGTCACTGCTTCTTTTGAGGTGAAGAAGCCTTTTAGTTTCATGTAGTCCCATTTGTTTATCTTTGCTTCTAGTTGCTTTGTTAGTAGTGTTTCATCTATGAAGATGCCTTTAGCTTCAATGTTGAGGGTTTTTCCTATATTTTCTTTGACGTACTCTATGGATTCAGGTCTGATATTGAGATCTTTAATCCATTTTGATCTGATTTTTGTGCATGGTATTAGACACAGGTCCAAATTCATTTTTTACATATAGCTGCCCAGTTTTCCCAGCACCACTTGTTGGAGAGGCTTTCCTTGCTCCATTTTGTACTTTTTTGCTCCTTTATCAAAGATTAAATGATTGTGTATTTGAGGATGGGTGTCAGGACACTCAACTCTATTTCATAGGTTCACTGGTCTGTTTTTATTCCAATACCATGCTCTTCAACTCCACTGTTCTCCCTGCATTAACATACGCCTCAGAACTTCAGATCCACGGCTGTGCAGCTTGGCCTCATGGTGAGCGACCCTATGGAGTTCCGGCGGGGTGGGGGAGCAAAAGACTCGGCCAACGCCTGGTCGTGTTCTACATAGCTCCTCCTAGGGCCTGCTCAGCATGCAGGCGCCTGCACCTGCTGGACTCGGAGCAGGGATTGGGGGGCCTCCACCCAGTCCCCAGCCTCCAGGCTCAGTGAGCGTGTGACCCTGAGCTCCAGCCACCACAGCCAACTGCCACAAGACAGAGACTCCAGATCCACGGCTGCGCAGGCATAGAGCCACTCTGCGGCGCAAGTTAATCTTAGACTCATTGTATTTTAGCACCAGGTCCTTTCAGGATCTTTCTCATTTGTACACTTCAACAATCATTCTATTTGCATTAAACTGGAGAGGTTATGGGGAATGAGGAATTAGGATGTCACACTATAACTCACTGTTAAATAATCAGATAGAGACATCATATATTATTAGTATCCATAGGACAAGCCACATAGTGTAATGTAAGAGAGATTGAGAAATACTGGGACATAGACAAAGAGAGAAGTTAAACGCGCCTGCAATAGAGGCAGGCAGGGTTTGGGTAGGCGTGTAGGAATTGGGTGGTGGGATTTGGCACTGGTAGAGGGACGGGTTCTGGAACATTGTATTGTAGAGACCCAATTATGAACATCCTTGTAATTCTATATCTCACATGGTATAATAAATATTTAAAAAAACGAAAGAGACAGAAAGAGAGAGACAGAGAGAGAAAGGGAGGGAAGATAAAAATGCCTGCTATAGAGCTGGGAGAGGGAATGTGGGGACATTGGTGGTGGAAATGGGGCACTGGTGAAGGGATGGGTGCTGGAACAATGTATGACTGAGACACAATTATGAACATCTTTGTAATTGTATATCTCATGGTAGTATAATAAAAAATAAAATAAAATAAAATAGAGGCAACTGCTTAAAAAAAATATACGCCTCAGAGACCTGGGCCCTACGAAAGCAGGATGAGAACGCTATTTCGGTCTCCCAAAGAGGAATTGAAAGAGCTATGCTTGGAATATCACACCTTACCCAAGTGAGAAGGAATCTGGAGTTCCGACCTCCATCGCTGTTCCAGAGTCAGGGGCGCTGTCTTGTTTGCCAAGGCATCGAAAATCAGATGGGCTGGACATGTAATGCGATTTGGAGATGACCGCTGGACTAGAGAGAGCCATTACCAACTGGATCCCATGGGATGTCAAAAGATCACATGACTGCCCACCTACAAGATGGTCAGACTACTTCGTCAAGACACTGAACAAACGGTTTGAGGCTCTTCATATTCCTGAAGCAACCAGATGCCATTGGGCTACACTGGCACATGATAGGGTCATATGGAAACGTTACTGGCACCCACTTGTTGGATGACAGATTTAGCTAATCTGGGAGCTTTGGTGTTTTGCCCACTCACAGCTTTATCTAGTTAAGTCAAGGTTCATTCTAATGAGACCTCTCTTCTATGTAAACACTGCTAGAGGGTGTGGCAGTTACAGAAGTCACCTAGACTGAATAACTTCTGACTTATACATCTACTAAGACTTCTATGTTTTCTAGATTGGGCACAGCTCCTCTTTGTACCCACTGCACCCAGCGTGGGACAGTTAGAATTTACCAGGAGACTACCATTCTGGCTATGTTGAGACTATAGGAAGACTATAGGAAGGATCATACTAGTTTGCTCTAAGCAGGCGAGTGTGACCCTTTCAGTACACGAGAACAAGATACTCAGAATCACCCTGGTGCAGATAATAATAAGAAGGACCTTGTGGGTACCATCTAGATTACATGAAGCTCATGAAATTAAGATGTATTACTTTATATCAGCCCCTCTCTCTCTCCAGTGTTTTATATCAGAGATCATCTCGGGATTAGTTCTTGGCTAATCTTTGTTTATATCTGCAATAAGGTGTGGCACTACACTCTGTTTAGAGTTCTTTGTTGACAGGACCCTCCCTAGATTACTTTGGTGTATATAAGGGGACTGACTTGAGGCCCCTAGGCCTTTTCACTTTCAGCTTTTGGCTTTTTGCTCTTTGGCCTTTTTGCTCCTTCTTCTGGGTAGGACTCATCTCGGTGAGATCCTCTCTCTTTGGTGGGAGACTTAGGCTCTTTTGTATGGTCTAAGTTCAGACCAGAGTTAGAGTTTGTTCATTATATTGGAGTGCTGTGGAAGAGCTTTTGTACTATTAAAAGCCTTTTTGGAACTGCACCGGACTCATGAGTTTTCATCTGTTCCCCCGGCGTCCTCGGAGGTAGAAGAGAATTTCTGTCCTGACACTGTCGGGATCCCGGCTGCTTCCCAACACCTGCTCGAGCAAATCGATGAATAACGGGATGTCAAGTGATCAAGTGATCAAGTGACCATGCTGTTTTAATTACTACTGCTTTGTAGTAGAGTTTGAAGTTGGGAAGGGTGCTGCCTTCCATCTTTTCCCAAAGGATTGCTTTAACTATCCGTGGGTGTTTATTATTCCATACAAATTTCAGGAGTGCTTGGTCAATTTATTTGAAAAATGTCATGGGTATTCTTATAGGGACCGCATTGAATCTGTATAAAGCTCTAGAGAGTGTTACCATTTTGACAATGTTGATTCTCCCCATCCATGAACAGGGAATGTGTTTCCATTTCCTCATGTCCTCTTTTATTTTTGAAGCAGGGTTTTATAGTTTTCTTTCTACAGGTCTTTACACTCTTAGATAAGCTGATTCCTAGGTACTTGATTTTCTGTGGCACAGTAGTGAATGGGATCATTTTCTTAATTTCCCTTTCTTCTCTTTTGTTATTTGTATATAGAAAAGCCACTGACATTTGGGTATTGATTTTGTACCGTGCCACTCTACTATAGGTATCTATTGTTTCTAGGACCTTTTTGGTAGAGAGTTTAGGGTTCTCTAGGTATAATTTCATGTCATCTTCAAATAGTGATAGCTTGACTTCTTCCCTGCCTATCTGGATGTCCTTAGTGTCCTTTTCTTCCCTGATTGCTATGGCAAGTACTTCCAGTACTATATTGAATAAAAGAGGTGAGAGTGGGCAGCCTTGTCCCTGATCTTAGGGAAAGGCTTTCAGTTTTTCTCCATTGAGAATGATACTCGCTTTTGGTAGATGGCTTTGACTGTATTAAGGAAGGTTCCTTCAATTCCCACTTTATGGAGGGTTTTTATCATGAACGGTTGTGGGTTTTGTCAAATGCTTTCTCTGCATCTATTGATATGATCATATGGTTTTGATTTTTTCTCTTATTGATATGATGTATTATGTTGATTGTCTTGCGAATGTTGAACCATCCTTGATTCAAGTAGGATGAATCCTACTTGGTCATGATGTATAATCTTTTGAAGAGTCTTTGGATTCTTTTTGCTAGTATTTTGTTGGAGATCTTAGCATCTGTGTTCATCAGGGAGATTGGTCTTTAGTTTTCTTTCTTTGTGTTGTCTCTCCCTGCTTTGGGTATCAGGGTGACACATGTGCCTTGTAGAAGCTATTTGGGAGTGTTTCTGTTTCTTCTATTTCCTGGAAGAGCCTGAGAAGGACTGGCAGTATGTCCTCCTTAAAGGTTTGGTAGAATTCACTGGTGAATCCATCTGGACCTGGGCTTTTGTGTTTGGGCAGACTTTTAATTACTGTTTCAAATTCCTTGATAGTGATAGGCTTATTCAGGTATTGGAGGTCTTCTTGTTTCGGCCATAGGCAGTTATAGGACTTCAGGAATTTATCCATGTCTTCCAGGTTCTCTCTTGTTTCAGTGGCATACAGGCTCTCAAATTAATAATCTCTGATGATCTTTTTATTTCTGTGGTTTCTGTTATGATGTCTCCCTTTTCATTTCTGATTCTATTTATTTGGGTTCTTTCTTTCCCTCTGTTACAAGTATTGCCAGTGGTTTGTCAAACTTGTTTATTGTTTCAAAGACCCAGCCCTTGGTTTCATTAATCTTTTGGATTTTTTTTTTGGGTTTCCAGCTCATTGAATTCCTCTCTAAGTTTTATTATTTCCTTTTTTTCTGACTGGGTTGGGCTCCTTTTGTTGTTTTTTTTCTAATATTGTGAGCTGCAAAGTCAGGTTATTTATGTCATGATATAACCTGATGAATGCTTTCTTTTTTTCTGATGAATGCTTGCAGAGCTATGGACTTTCCTCTTAACAGTGCTGTTGCTGTGTCCCACAAGTTCTGATAGTTTGTGTCTTCATTTTTCATCTGTTTCCAGGAATCTTTGGATTTCCTCTTTGATTTCCTCTATGACCCACTGGTTGTTCAACAGTGAGCTGTTCAGTTTCCAGATGTTTGGTTTGACTCACTAATTCTGTGTGGTTAATTTCCATTTTCAGTGATCATGGTCTGAGAAAATAGTTGACATAATTTCTGTCTTTTTATTTTATTGAGGTATGCTTTGTGGCTCAGCATGTGGTCTATCTTGGAGAATGTTCCGTGTGCACTGGAGAAAAATGTGTATTCAGCTTTTTTGGGAATGAAAAGTCCTGAATATATCCACCAGCCCTCTTTCTTCCAAATCTTCCTTCAGGGCCAGTGTGAGTTTCAGTCTTGTTGATCTATTAATAATTGATAAAGCAGTGCTGAAGTCTCTGACTACTATTGTGTTACTGTCAATGTCTTCTTTGAAGTCTATTAGCAGTTGTTTTAAGTATTTTTCTGGTCTCTCATTGGGTGCATATATGTGTAGGAGTTTAATTTCTTCCTGATATACATATCCCTTAATTATTAAGAAATGGCCTTTACTGTCCCTTCTAATCTTTTTCAGCCTGAAGTCTATTTTGTCAGATACTAGTATGGTCACCCTGGCCTTTTTTTGAAGAGTTGTCTGCGTGGAGAATTGTCTTCCAGCCTTTGACTTTGAGTCTGTATTAGCTCTGATTATTTAACTGTGTTTCTGGTAGGCAGCAGGTTGTTGGATTCAGTTTTTTTTTTTTTTTTTTGAGTCACACCCGCAATGCTCAGGGGTTTCTCCTGGCTCTGCACTCAGGAATCACTTCTGGCGGTGCTCGGGGGACCATATGGGATGCTGGGGATCGAATCTGGACCGGCATGGGCTGACCATATGCAAGGCAAACGCCCTACCTGCTGGGCTATTACTCCTGCTCCTGGATTCAGTTTTTAAATCCATTTTGCTACTCTGTGTCTCTTAATTGGTGCCGTTAGGCCATTGACATTGAGAGATTATTGTCATAGGATTTTGTGCTATCTTTTTGAATAAGTTTGTTGTGCTTTTAGGGTTTGTCTTATCTTACAGCAGCTCCTTCAGTCCTTCTTATAAAGTTGATTTTGAGTCTATGAAGTTCTTGAGCTGTTGCTTTTCTATGAAGTTGTGTATCTTTCCTTCAAATCTGAATGTGAATCTGGCTGGGTAAAGAATCTTGGTGAGGCCCCTCATTTCATTGGGTCTTTTCATGATATCCCATCATTGTCTTCAGGCTCAGAGTGTTTCCTCTGAAAAATATGCTGTATGTCATAGGGATTTTCCTTTGTATGTGATTTTCTTTTTTGATCTTGCTGCTTTCAGTATTCTATCTATAGTTCTTGTCATTTTGATTAGGATATGTCTTAGAGTATTCTTATTTGGTTTTCTTTTATATGGCACTCTTTGGACCTCCTGAATCTGGAACAAGCGTTCTTTAGTTCCAAAACTTCTCAGCAATGATTGCTTTGATAGTTGCTTCTTCATCAGGGTTTTCTCCTGTCTCTCTGGGATTCTGATGATCCTTAATGTTATTCCTTTGGCTTCATAAGTTATCTCTTGTTGTCTGTTTGTTTACTGTGAGTCTTTTTTTCCATCTTCTGCTGTTGCCTAGAATGTCTCTGTACCTCATCTTGGAGCTCTCTGATTCTGTCCTCAGCGGCTGTTACTCTGCTGTGAAGGCCTTCCAATGAGTTTTTCATGTCACCCACCACATTTTTAGTGTCTGTTATTTCTGCTTGCATTTTCATTTCCATTTTCTTCACTTCTGCTTTCATGTCCTCTTGTATTTTATTGACTCTGTGTTCCATTGCTTCCTTGAGCTCCTTATGCATCCTTAACTGCTCCCTTCAAAATTCCTTATCAGAGAGGTGATACAGCTCATCATTATTACTTTGCTCATCTTGGCAAATGGCTTCACTCACTGAGCTTGATGGAATTCTGCGTTGCTTTACCATTATGACCATTACAGTTTGCAACTTGTGTGTTCTTGTGTGTCTAGGCAGTACATTCTGGGTTTGTTGATGGTTGTTCACAGAGTTTTGTGGGAGTGGGGAGTATTGTGGCTAATGTACCCTGGTACTTCTATATAGGTTATACAAAGACTACTTAGTGTGGACATGCTAGGCGTCCACGTGGTTTTGACTTTTGGGTTGTGAAACCTGCAAGAGTCTGATCCACTTGTGTGCTGGCCCCGGGGGTTGGGGGTGGGTCTGGGCAGAGGGGAGTCAGAAAGCACCTGGGGTAGAGCTGGTGAAATCAGGGAGCAGATTGGTGTGGGGAGTGTGTTGGGTCCCATTAGGCGGAACTTGGGCACTCCATCTGTTCAACTTTTTGACAGACATTTGAATTGCCTTTTTTTGCTATTATGAATAATGTCATGATATGCATTTATATATAAACCTCCATGTAAATATGTATTTTAGTTTTTCTTTGGTGAATTCCTGAGAGAAACACTGATGTTGGATTATATGGTACATCTCTGCTTCACTTGATACGAAACCGTAGATTATTTTGCGAGGATGCACTCCACGAGCAGTGTGTTTGAGGGGTCCTGTTCCACTACCTCACCAACACAGGCGCTGCCATTCTTTTAAAGCGAAACTATCAGGCAGAGATGCTTTTGGTCCCCACTCCAGTCTGAGTCAACTGGGGCACCCTGAATGGAGACAGGTTTGGGTCTGGCCTGTCCGCCATACAATTGCTATCATGTACAAGACTGGAGTTCACTGCTAGGACAAGCTCCACCCAGAAATTAATTCGTTGAAAAACTCAGGTATGCAGGTTTTGTGACTGAAATCTCCAAGTTTTTACAGAGTTGGGGATGGGCTACCTCCCCCATCTCCCTGTTCTTCTGGAAAGTTGGCAGTCACATCCTTCCTGCAAAACCACCACCCAGTTAAAAAATTTAACTCCAGCTTTATCACCCCGTTAAAAATTTTGGAATTCCTGGAGCACATAGCCATAACTGCCGTGGTCATGTGACATCTCAAATGCTACAATACTGATATCCTGAGCAGCACACCACTTTTAGTGGATGTAAAGTATAAGACAACCAGTAACGAAATATATACTCACAATGCCTATCCTGTACCAACATAATAGTTATTTCTTATACTAGGGCATAATGGCTCAATGGCTTCTTGGTGAGATTGAACAGTCTTCTCTAACTTTCTTCTGAGAAAACATTTCTTGATCATTTTTAGCAAATTAGCTATAACAAGCAATATAAAATAAATGATTGAGTGTCTGCTACAGGGCAGACTTAAGCGTGCTTGGGAAAATTGGAAATAATGATGGTGGGAAGTTTCAATGGTGGTGGGACTGGATTGAGGTCGAATACTGAATGTCTATAGCAAATTAACATGAAAAACTTGTTAAAAATTGAGTAGAAGTCCACTAACTTCAATAAGTGAAAGCAATAATACTGGTTTGTTGGAGGACAGGTTTAGCTATTCTAGGAGTTTTGTTGTTTTGCCCACTCCCAGCTTAATCTATTTAAGCCAAGGTTCATTCTAATGAGACCTCTCTTCTATGTAAACACTGCTAGAGGGTGTGACAGTTACAGAAGTCACCTTGATTGAATAACTTCTGACTTATACATCTACTAAGACTTCTATGTTTTCTAGATTGGGCACAGCTCCTCTTTTATACCCACTGCACCCAGCGTGGGACAGTTAGAATTTACCAGGAGACTACCATCCTGGTTACGTTGAGACTATAGGAAGACTATAGGAAGGATCATACTAGTTTGCTCAAAGCAGGCAAGTGTGACCCTTTCAGTACATGAGAACAAGATACTCAGAATCACCCTGGTGCAGATAATAATAAGAAGGACCTTGTGGGTACCATCTATATTACATGAAGCTCATGAAGTTAAGATGTATTACTTTATACCAGCCCCCTCTCTCTCTCCAGTGTTTTACATAAGAGGTAATCTTGGGATTAGTCCTTGGTGTAACCTTTGTTTATATCTGCAATAGGGTGTGGCACTGCTCTTCTATGCTCTGTTTAGAGTTCTTTGTTGACATGACCTTCCCGATTGGATTACTTTGGTGTATATAAGGGGCTGGCTTGAGGCCCCTTCACTTTTGGCCTTTTAGCTTTCTGCTTTTGGCTCCTCAGCTTTCAGCTTTGGCTCCTGTGGCTTTTAGCTCCTCAGCCTTTTGGCTTTTGGCTTTTGGATTTTGGATTTTTGGCCTTTTGCTCCTTCTTCTGTGTAGGACTCAACTCGGGTGAGATCCTCTCTCTTTGGTGGGAGACTTAGGCTCTTTTGTATGCTCTAAGTTCGGACCAGAGCTAGAGTTTGTTCATTATATTGGAGTGCTGTGGAAGAGCTTTTGTACTATTAAAAGCCTTTTTTGGAACTGCACTGGACTCGTGAGTTTTCATCTGTTCCCTCGGCGTCCTCGGAGGTAGAAGAGAATTTCTGTCCTGACACTGTCGGGGACTCCGCGGCGTGCTCCTGACACTGGTTGTTGCAGGACACCTAAAAGCCTCTGCATCTGCCCTGGATTGCTTCCTGCAGGTCACTTTGTAGATAGAGGTATAGTTTAAATGTGGCAGTTTATCTGACCATGTATTCTGTACTGGCTGGTATATTCTCTCATGCTACCACAATCATTGTGGGACTAGCTAGATCTTACCAGCATACTTGCCTGGCCACGTTGGATCTCTAATTAATTAGCCCAGAGAGAAATGCTGTTTGCCTCCAAGCAAGCAAGCATGGCTCCCTGATAATTCAAAGGTAACTAAAATACAAAACTACCATGAAGTAGACGAGACTCTTGTGAAGACTTGGAGAAATATTTAACTGGCATTAGTATAGTCTTTGGTACAGAGACATGCCATCTCAGAAACCCCGTTCTTTACACTATAAAGGCATTTCCAGGCAGATCTTGGCTCAAAACATTAGCATGTAATAGGGCCTAGGTGAGGTGCTGGGAGAAATTACCTAAGGGCATTTGACTCTTCCTGCTTCCCATAATAGATAGTGGGAGGTCTGAGTTGCAGGGATATAAAACCAGCCTGCTTTCTTGCTCTCTCTCTCTCTCTCTCTCTCTCTTCTCTCTCTCTCTCTCTCTCTCTCTCTCTCTCTCTCTCTCTCTCTCTCTCTCTCTCTCTCTCTCTCTCTCTCTCTCTGCTCTCTGCTCTCTTTTTGGGGCTTGCACTCTTCTTGGGAGTCTTGTCTTTGTCTCCTCTTTACAGGGCTTTTACACATGGTGGCCGCCATCTTGGCCTACACATGGCTGGGGGTTCTAGCCAGGAATCCTAAGCACAGAGTTTTTCCTATTGCTGATTTGTATGCCTAAACCTGTGATAAGTAAATCCTTTTAAAACTGCATTGGATTCCTGAGTCTTCATCCATTCCCGCTGGCTTCGGAGGTAGAAGGGAACTCGCTTCCTGGCACTGTTGGGGACCCCAGCGGCGTTCCCTGACACTGGTGATTCAATTTGCTGTAACAGCTAAGTAAAAAGGTTACATGACTTTAGCAACACCATTATGAGATTAATGTTGTAACAGCAATACAAAACAAATTAATTAGTGCCTGCTAAGGGAGCAGACTTGGAAACTGGGGTCTTTGGTAGTGGTAAGACACATTGGTGGTGGGACTGGTGGTGGGATATTGAATAACTGAAAGAACTTACTGTGAGCAGCTTTGTAAATCATGGTGTTTAAATAAATTTTTAAAAATAGGGGCTGGTGCGATAGTACAGTGGGTAAGGTGTTTGCCTTGCATGCGACAAGGTTTCAAACTTGGGTCTTCTGCTTACAAAGCATGAGCACTTGCCCGTTGAGATGTTTTCCCACTCCCATGAGGTTCTTTTTATAGTGAAATCAGGGGACCGGAGCCATAGCACAGTGGAGAGGGCGTTTGCCTTGCACACAGCCAACCCAGGTTCGATCCCTGGCATCCCATATGGTCCCCCGAGCACAGCCAGGAGTAATTACTCAATGAAGAGTCAGGAGTAACCCTGAGCATTGCCGCTGTGACCCAAAAAAATAAATAAATACATGAATGAATGAATGAATGAATGAATAAGCAAATAAATGAATGAATGAATGAATAAATAAATAAAGTGTAACTATCAAGGGCCAGAGCGATAGTAGGGTGCTTGACTTGCATGTGACTGACTTGTGTTTAATTCCCTGCATTTCATATTTTCCCCTTAGTAATCCAGGAGTGATCTTTGAGCACAGAGCCAGGAGTAATCTCTGAACATCACTGGGTGTGCCCCTCAAAAAAGTTAATGTGGAGATAGTTTGAACTTACTTTCCATAATGACTGGTGATAATAGACATGGTGTGTGTGTGTGTGTGATTTGAAAATTTATTGTTGAGATCTTTGCTCATTTGTAACTGAGTTGTCTTTATATGTAAATTATCGTTCAGATTTTGATTATGGCAGTTTTATCAGAAATTTGTTCTTTATCTCTGTTCTGTGATTTTCCTTTTCACTTCATAGTGCCTTTTGAAGAAAACAAGCTTTAAGTTTTGATGATGTTCAAGTTTTTCTTTCATGCTTTTAGTATGCCATGTAAGATATTTATTTTATTTTTTTTTATTTTTATTTTTATTTTTTTTGCTTTTTTGGGTCACACCCGGCAATGCTCAGGGGCTACTCCTGGCTCTGCACTCAGGAATTACTCCTGGTGGTGCTCGGGACCATATGGGATGCCGGGAATCGAACCCAGGCCGGCACAAGCCGGCCGCATGCAAGGGAACGCCCTACCCGCTGGGCTATCGCTCCGGCCCTTAAGATATTTATTTTAGAAGTACAGTGTTTCAATGTGTAAAATAAGAGGGAGAGAGATGCACAGACAGAGAAAGAGGAAACAGGGCTACCTGCTATTAAGGCAGCATGGGGGTGGGCAGGAGGGGGGGGTACATTGGTGGAGGAAATGGGGCACTGGTGGAGGGATGGGTGCTGGTATACTGTATTACCAAGAACCAATTATGAACACCTTTGTAATTGTATGTTTCACTGTGGTATAATAAAAAATTAAAAAAAATAAATAAAAAAAGAAAAAAAAGTACAGTGTTTTATTAAGTTTCATTCTAGATGTCTTACACATTTTGCTCTTGACCTTTGACCTTATGTTGACCTTTGACCTTACATTGACCTTTGACCTTAGAGTACCTTCTTTCTCTCAGTTTAAAGTAATGTTGCACCAAAAGAAAACATTGTAGAATGTATTTATGGATCTTAAGAAGCTTATTTCTGGAGCCATCGAGTTGATTTTTAATGTATGATC
Organism: Cryptotis parvus; assembly: GCA_021461705.1. Classification (NCBI taxonomy): domain Eukaryota; kingdom Metazoa; phylum Chordata; class Mammalia; order Eulipotyphla; family Soricidae; genus Cryptotis; species Cryptotis parvus. The sequence continues at coordinate 1,394 of JAJIBD010004548.1, read as the reverse complement.
AGAATTAAGTCTGGGTTCATATTTTTACATGTAAATGACAGTTGTTTTGGCACCACTTATTTCTTTCTTTTTTTTTTTTTTTTGCCTTTTTGGGTCACACCCGGCAATGCTCAGGGGTTCCTCCTGGCTCTGCACTCAGGAATTACTCCTGGCGGTGCTCGGGGACCATATGGGATGCCGGGATCGAACCCAGGCCGGCAGAGGCGGGGCAGAGGCCGGCCGCATGCAAGGGCAAACGCCCTACCCGCTGGGTTATCGCTCCGCCCCGGCACCACTTATTTAAAATACTCTATTTTCCCTTTTTAAAAATTACATTGGCACTCCTATTGAAAGTCAGTTTTCTGTGTTTGTGTAACTTGTTCTACTTCTGGACCTGGTTGACCTCATCTAGCCTTACTCTTAAAACATACTAATTACTTTAGCTTTGCTGTGGTTTTTAAAATCAGGTAGCGTAATTCTTCCAGTTGTGCTACTTTCCAAAATTGTGTTGGCAGTTCATTTTCATATAAATTTTAGAGTCAGCTGTTCTGCAAAACTTCCCTTAGGATTTTGATTGGGTGGCTTTGGATCTCTGGTTTAGGGGGCAATTAGCATCACTTTACAATCTTCTAATCTGTGAGTATGTTATGATATCATTTATCTTTTATTTATTCAATTCCCTCATATACTTTTAGCAGTGTTGTTTAGGTTTCACAATTAGTCTCGAGCATATTTAACTAAGTGTATCCATAGTGTTCATAGTTTTTGTCAGTGCAAATATGATTTCAGACTTTTTAAATAGCTAATAATTGCCAGCATGTAGATATGCAATTGATTTCTTCCATGTTGAGTCTAAAATGCCATGACTGTGCTAAACCCATTCTTATATAGCTCTTTGTAGTACAGATTCTGTGGAGGGTTTTTTTTTACATAGATGATTTGTTGTCTGTGATTAGTGTTACATTCTTCCCTGCTCATCCCTACATTCTCCTCGGTCAGACTGTTTCGGATGTCCTTACGGTGCTGTACAGAAATGATGAGAGTTAACATCTTTGCCTTGTTTTCAATCTTGGGGAGTAAGTAAAAGGTTAGCTGAAAGGGTTTTGTAAAGTTTCTTTATCAGAAAATCCTGTTCTAGTTTGCTGTGCATTTTAATCATGAATTGGAGTTGAATTTTGTTGAATACTTTCTGCATCCATTAAAATGGTTTTCTCTTTTAAATTCTGTTGAAGTAATAAAATATTTAGATATTCCCTTCATACTGAATCAACCTTTATTCTAGATCTATTGGAGTTTTAAAATTATGTACATGTTCAAGTGTGATAAAAAATAAAAATACATATTTTAAAAACACTTTATCCCTTAAATGAAAGAGCAGTTTTTGTAAAGACATACAATTTATTTGATATTTTCTG